>OX393551.1:81443145-81618145 GCA_947650365.1 Chamaelirium japonicum | reverse complement strand
TGGCAAAGAGCGGAGAGGGACAATCAAGCGGCTATGGCTCGGTAATAAGGTAGGTGTCAGTTTCAATTGTGGAGGAAATAGTGACGTCGAGAAGAAACAGATGCAGCCTGCAGGTGAGGAAAGATCCGAATGCAGCTAATGATGATGGCCCCGGTGTGCAACGATGGTTAATAGCGCAGGCAGCACACTAGCAATCAATGGCAGTGCAGGGCCTAGGGATCAAGATCCTGCTCAACGCCTCAAATGAATTGATTGTAGAGTACAGCAGCGGGATTAGCGCAGGTGCTTTGTGGGGGAAGTTAGGGGTTTTTGACATGGCTTTGTGAAGGCAATGGCGGCTCCAGCAAGGAGGCGAGGGAGGCATGGCCGGTAGATTGGCGAGGGCGGCAGGTGCGACTTGGGCAAGAACTGGTTTTATGGAAATCATTAGTTTATCAATGCGTTCAAATGCCTTAAAGAGGCAAACCTAGGATTTCTCAAACACCAAAACCATTCAAGTCCCAAACATTCCCATTAATAATGCATAATTCCGAACAATTACAAGAATTCCAAGGGCATGAACTGATTAAACTACTTTAACTAGAAGTCCTAGGTTGACTAATTGGGCTAAACATGAAATCATGCCCCACGGTAGCTTGGCTTGATTAGCTGACCTTGCATGGGTCAGGCCTGAATTGTTGGTCTCACATCATACCAATTGTGCAAGTTGTATGGAAGATAATGCATCTTCTACAATAGATCACTCACACAAGACTAAGGAGCCTTATCATAGAGCCCATGTGACAACATTATGCCATGATGTATTACCAAGAACTTCCATCTTTATCTCCCTTTACTATGACTTGTTGATATTCTAGGGATTTTTTTAGTTCTTCCGCATTTAAATTTTAACTCTCAGATTCTTCTTGTTGGATTAGATTTCATTAAAAAAAAGGTCAAAATTTCTTTGGGGCAATATGGGGATCTATGTTTAGATTCCAAATATTTAAAACATTTAAATTAGGAAGATACCCTCTTCTTTCTGGAAGTGATATGGTCCTAGGTTGGTCTTGGGTAAAGGAAAGTTGTGAAGGGAGTAGGACTATCAGCCTCTTTCCAATGATGATGTGATCCGACTTGGGCCCAAGCCCAGAAGGCCGAGACCAAGTTCAAAGGCCTGCTTAGAACGGATAAGGCATAAGGCAGTATCTGCCAAGATTTGATTCTGTTTTTAACTTCAGATTTTATTTTATTAGATTTGGGTAGGATTCAAATTATGATTAGTATCTATTTGAATTTATTAGGATTGATTTGATTTGATCTTGTTTGAAGCCTATTTAAAAGCCACCAATGTAGCCATTAGAAGAAAGATTATTATGAATGAAATTTGATGGCGGATGCATTCTTTGGTTCATGAATTTGAGTTCTCTACCTCTCTTCCTGATGGATTTCAGGCCCCTTTTCATCTAAGCTTTTAACCCCTTCTTCTTCATCACAGTTCTTACCTCTTTCGTCACTTCTCTTTTGATGTTCTTTATTAGAAAATTATTTATCCTTTACAAAGAAAAATACAAAAAAAGTTGCACCATCTATATCTCCACCTCCATCAATAGTCATTCGATGACGCACGCCTACATCAAGTTCGTATCAGAGCTCCGGGCTTCGTGGTGTTCCAACACCATGACCGATTCTTGCATCATCACCGTCCTTGCCAATTCGTCGCCATCATCATCATTGTTGGTCATCATCATCACCGTCATCGCAGGTTCTTCATCGACATCCTCAACCTCTTCATCCACGGATCTGGTATGTTGCCCTACAAAAAAAAAGAGAAAGTTGTCTTTGATCTGTGAAAAAAAACAGAATCAGATCTTTGGAGAAAAAAAAGGGAGTGCTTACCTTCTCCATATACGCAAGCACACCATCCCCAATCTGCCACTACCCTGATTCGCCGATTAGTATTAATAACTATGTCAAAAGGATATAAAATTTTATTTAGTTTAGCCCCTTGAAGGGATCTATTTGTGGTCTTAGGGGATTTAGGAAGTAAACTGCAAAATTTAAGAGTTTTTTTAAAGTAGGAAGTCACCTCATCTTAGGTAGGTGTACGCGCAGAAAAAGATACGGGTCGTCTTTATTGCGAACACACGAAGATTACAGAGTGTCGGGACCCGGGGGCTTGGGTGTGACGAGTCCGGGTGCGGCGGATATTGATCAGGAGATTGTGGGAGAGATCCTCTGAAGGGTCCCTTTGATCCACGTATCCACGTGGTATTCGTGTGAGAGCTCAGAAGGGGTTGCCCAGGACAGATGTCTTTACAGGGTGAGGGTTTTTGACAGGCTAAGGAGTATCCGCCGCTTCTTTGGTCCCTTCCGTGCTTCGCGCTTCCTCGGCTATGGGGTTTTCGGCTTCGTTCCTCGGTCTTCGTGTCTTCCTCGCTCCTTACTTGACCTCGGCGTCCTTGATCGTCGGTTCGTGGCATCGATCGTGCTTTTGGCGTCGGCTTTGGCTTTGGCTTTCTGCTTTAGCTTGGCTTGGGCGTGGCTCTGGCTTTTGCTTTGCTTTGGCGCTTGGACGTAGACGGGGGGACACTTGCGGTGCTTTCGTTCTTCCGGACTTCGCGTCGTATCGGTTAGAACGTGCGGTACTTTTGCTCGTGACCGGCGTAGTCGCTTGGCTTTGGCACTTGCGTTGCTTTGGCACGGGCTTTACCGGGGCTTTTGCTTTAGCTTCTTGCGTGGGCTTTTGCTTCGGCGTCGACTCGATCTTCTTCTCGAACGATAGTGACAACGTCTTCAATGCTTCTGGCTTCCTCGACGATTTAGGTGTGGGCTAGACTTTGCTTCTTCTCCGCGCTTCTTTGGCGTGATCAGAGTCGAAGGGTACCTTTGAAGACGGCGGGGGTAGCACCGACCTCCGTGCGACGGTTGTAGCGTCGGCTTTGCTTTGAAGACGACGGGTGTAACGATGCTTCGGGCAGTCCTCTCCAAGCTTTCTTCTTCGTGGATGGATTGGACGTTTGTCGAAGGAGACGGGTGATGACGCTTCGGTCTTCTTCCCCGGGCTTTTGAACTTGATCGGAGTCAAAGGCTTGTTGGAGATGACAGGGTGGTGCCGCTCCGATCTTCTTCTCCGGCCTTTGCTTCTGGCGTCTTCGGAGTCGAAGGGTTCTTCTTCTCTGAGCTTTCTTCTTCGTGCACGGAGTCGAAGGCTTGATCGTCTTGTGCAAAGGTCCTCACGTTGATGAGGGCTTTCAATGGACTAAGCCGGTCCCGAAGGGATAGGCTTGCCCGTGCCTCGTGAAGCCTTGGGTCGATGAAGAAGTGTCTCCTCTTCTGCAGAGCTTCCTCGCTTCGTCTTCAGCTTGCGACTTTTTCGACCCCTTGAGCCTTCCCCCTCCCCCTCTATTTATAAACGAAGAGAGGAGGGGAGAGATATAGGAAGTTTAATTTTAAATCCCTTTAATATCTCCCTCATTATTGCCCAAGACTTATTCTTCAATTGAAGAGAGGAATAAACCTTTATTTGCTTTTCTTTTCTGGCGGGGTAATTATGGCTCAATCATTTTTGGATTTATCTTGAATCTTGCACATGAAATCGATAGCGACCCGACTCTTCTTCTTGTCCGTCGGATCGAGGGATTGGCGCAGATCCACGCATAAGTAGACATCATACGCAACCTCCCCCCGCGCGTGGCGGTCTTTCTTTCCTTTTTCTTTCTTTTCTTTCTTTTCTTTTCTTTCTTTCTTTCCTTTTTCTTTCTTTTCCTTGCATGGCCGGCCACCCCCCTACCCGTGGGTAGGGGGTTCGGGTTTCAAAAGTAGGGCCGGGTGGGCCCCACTTGGGGATGGGCCCACCCGGTCTCTTGCTATGTAAGGGTCGGGTCTAGTGTCCCCTTGTGAGTCAAAGCATACGAGTCGAGTTCGGGTCCGGGTCCGGGTCCGAGTGCACGTCGGGTTTGCCTCCGCATAGGTGCATGCGAGTCGGGTTCGGGTTAGACACAATTTATGTGTCTACAAGTGCCCCCTCAAGGATGAGTGTGTTGGTGAGAACGTGTAGGGTTTGGACACGTAGGAAACGTAGAGCACTTGTCCTTGATTCCTTTTGTAGGCGGGGTTGGGGGCATATTTAAAGACCCCTACCCCTTCATCCAACACCCTGCTCTTGCGAAGGTTCCGTCGGCTTTTGGAGACCGCCGTCGGAAGAGAGCTGTCCGGGGTTGCACACGACTTGCTCCGTCTTTCCGGCGTCACCTCTTTCGTCGGCAGCGGTGACGATGGTGCGTGACTTGAAGGTTGTTGCAAAGGCGGGCTTGAAGCGACGGGGCGACGACGACCGCGGCGAGGAGGACGGAGGAGCGCGGCTGAGGTGTGAACCGCCTTCGCCGTCTCCTTCTCTTTCTTCTCCTTTTTCTTCTTCTTCTTCTTCTTCTTTCCTTTTCTTTTTCTTTTTCTTTTCTTTTCTTTTCTGGCCTGCGGGAGCAGCAACTGCAGCGGGCGGCGTCGGCCGGGGCTGCCGTGGCCCAGCGGCGACGGCCGGCACGGGGGCTGCAGCGCAGCGCAGGGGCTGCGCGCGGGCGGAGGAGGCGCGCAGGGGCGCTGGGCAAGGTGGCTCGGGGCCCCGATCGGGTTGGCGGTGGGGTCGAGTCCGGCGGCTGCGGGGTCCCGATCGGGTCGGCGGTGGGGTCGGGGCGACCCCTCCCCCGATTGGGTCGGAGAAGGGAAAGGGGCCACGGGCCCCCCCCCCTCCCACTTTCGTCTGTTGCGTTCTGATTGGGGGGCAGCTGCGCCCCCCCCGGTTGCTGTTGCTGAATTTTTTTTTTTTTTTGGCGACTGCTTTTGTCTCTGTTTTTCTTTTACTGTACCCCTTTTTTTTTTTTCGTGCCATCTCAGTAATAGCGGAAACCGTGGCCTAGGTTGGGGCCGAGTGCGCGGTGCAGCTGTAGCGGCGGCTGTGGGCTTAGTTTAAGCGGGAGTTCCGAGCGACGGCCGGTTGTATTATGCCGGTGATGCGAAACCGATACGGGCGAGTGGCGGTAGGTGGCCGACACAGGCAGTACCGGTGCGGGTGGCGTGCGGACGCCGCACGGCGGAGGGGTAGTTGGCCGGCACGGGGGGGGGGGGGGGGGGTGTGCAGGCTCCGGGAATGCGGCGCGAAGGCCTAGGCGTAGCGGTGACGTTGCTCTGAGTCGAGCGGCCTTGCTGACAGGGGGCTGTGGGCGCCTCGGGTTTTAAATGTGAAACCCCTTTTCCTTTTCTTTTTTTTTGGGAGGGGGGGGGGGTCCCCCGCTTGTCTTGACTTGCTTCTCTTCGTGTCTCCTCAGGATCCGAGTCTTCGAGAGTTTGACTTCGCCGGGGTGGATAGCTGAGGACTTCTCCGATGGGAGTAGGTGCCTTCGCTTCCCCCTTACTCGGGTGTACCGCTACCGCAACTCGAGAAGAGAAGATCTTCTTTCGTTGCTCCGGATTTTCATCCACGAGCGCGTCACGGAAGATGGCGTCGTTGATGCAGCCTGCGGGACGCCGAAGCTGAGTGAGAAAGTCTATACCGACAAGGTGATCTCTGCGGTTTTCGTGAATGGATGAGCGAGCTCTCCGAAGTCTTTGGGGCCGAACCTGAGATGAATCCGTTGGCCAAGTTCCTTACACCGGCTCGTCGAGAATACAGCCGTCCTGAGGGGATGTATCGCGCTCTTTGTGAACTCTGGTGCCCGGTCACCAACACTTTTCTCACTGGAGCGGGAGAAATAGGGATTTCCCTCCGCGACGTCCACATTGTTTCCGGATGCCCTGAAGTGCGGAATTATTCCCAAGAGGAGGTGCCAACTTTGAAGGATTTACTGGATAGCAGCTTTGCTCCGAGCTCCTGCCTTCTTTTGTTCAAGGCCTATGCCGTCATTGCAGCGCGGGATCAGTCAGACCAAGTCCGTCCTTCTTCCTGGGTTGACTTCTGGTTCAGAGGCGAGTACAGGTCCCCGGCACCTTCAGCTCACCCAATGTGGAAGTTGCCCAGATGAAGAGGCCCCCCCTGCGTTCTTTCGTGAGGCCTATTGAGTCCTTGGCCCGAGTAAGGCACTCAATGGAGGGAAAACAGTGCCCCTGGGAGATCCTTGGTCTGAGGCGTGACAGCGAGAAGTGGCGGGCGGTTTACCAAGCCGCCGGGCTAGTCGTCTTTCTTTGTCGGTTCGTGCTTCCCTGTCCCGGCGAGGTCATCCGTCCGGGGACCTTTCTTGTAGCCTCCCGGATGGCGAGGGGGGAGCTTTTCAATTTAGCCCCAGCGATCTTATGCGCCTTGTACCAGGGGCTCAGTGGGGCTTACTAGAGTTTGTCCAGCTCGGACAATGCCAAAGGAGAGCTTGGCCGGTCTAACGCCTTTGGACCTCTGCACTACCTGTATGGCTGGATGGCTCTTCACTTCCCGAAAAGAATCTTTGCTAGACGCGGGCATCCAGCCGACCTGCCGTTCCTGCCGGGTATAGGAGGGATCTTAAATGCTTTCATCAGCTGGGAGCGCCCGAGGGAGTATGCTCGCACTCTTTTGCGGAGGATGGGAGGCGCCGACTTTGAGTTTTTGTCAGAGCACTCGGTGCTACCTTTGGAGAGGTCGACGGTCCACGACAACGGGGAGCTCTCGGACAGCTTGTATTGGAATATGGTCAGCTGCCGCCCTGGCTACTTGGTTTGGCGCAGGGGGAATGTAGTGGAAGTGGAGCAGTACTCCCCTCACCGCTTCACTCGTCAACAAGGATTCCGGTAGGAAGTTCCCGGTATGCCTCAGCGGTTGCAGGGGCGCATCAGTCCGCAGGAAGGTTACCGCCTCTGGGCTTCTCTTTATGCTCGACTGACTGGTAGCAGCTTCTTCCCTGGGACCAAGTCGGGGTTCCGGGATGCTGCCACTCCAGGCTATTGCAAGTGGATTGAAGAGCGAGTATCCCCCTTGCTTGCGAGTCTCCCGGTTGACGTTCTGGCGAGCAGTGAGTTTAAAATTTTCCGATTTGACCCTTCGGCGGGAGTGGAGGATCGTCGCCTCCAATTGGGGATTCAGAGGACCCAGAAGAGTTGCAGCCGTCTTTCCAGTGCCCGCCAGGTTCTTTCTTTGGTTCCTGTATTAGACGTCGACCTTGTTAATGCCCCCGGGCCATCCTCTCTCGAAGACCGCTATTGAGGGTGCCCCGCCCAAAAGACGAAAGGTGTGCATTCCCCACGGGATGACTTCGAGGGTTCCTTGTCCGGTGGAGGATGTCGAGGAGCTCGGCCTTCTAAGAGACGAGGTGATCCCTCCGTCTGGGGCGGCTTCATCCGATCTCGCAGGTATGGAGTTCCCCTTGTTTTGCTTCCTTTCCGTGTTCAGGAGGTTCCATCATGCTGAGTAGTGTATTTCTTTTGGGCAGATTCCATTATAGTGGTGGAATGCGAGGCGAACTCTTCGAAAGTATCTCACGGGCATTCGTCTACTGGGGCCGCGCAGGAAGTGCCTGGGGAGTGTGGCCTAGACATTCCTCCGGATGATCTGGACCTCCTCGGGGCAAGGTACAAAATCTCGACATATTTCGCGAAATATCGCGAAATATTTCGGTTTTCTCAAACCTCGGCACGAAATTCGTATTGTGATATCGAACGAAATAGGAATCACGATAATATCGCGATATTTCGTGCGATATATTTGTCGCGACGAAATATCGCGATATTTCGTGGATATTTCGGGACATTTCGGAAAATTTCGAGACATTTCGGGAAATTTCGGGATTTTAACACCGAAATGTTGGGACTGACTGGTTATGAAAGGGGACTGGGGGTTTCGGTTTCAGCAGCTTATTTACATATAATAACATTTAAGTAAATGTCGTCTTACTTAATAAAAATAAGCAAATACCCCCCCCATTTGATTTCAATAAAAATATCAAAAAAATCAAAAACCAAGTGAATCAAAAAGTAGGTTTTCAGTTTTAGTTGGAGAAAACAGTTTTTTCGGTTTTTCATAAAATTTGTATGTTGAGAAAAGTGGTTAAATCAACTCATTTTTAGCTCAAAAAATTCCACAAGATGTAGAACTACAAGTACATCTAGAAAACCATGGTCCGTCAAAGAAAATTTTGAATGTATAAAAACTTTTCTTTATAAAAACTCATTTTTTCAGACTTAGTAAAAAAACAGTGTTTTGCATTTCAGCATAATTTTTGCACGATTTCAAACTTGCACAACTTTCTTGTTTTAAGTTCATTTTCAAAATCGTTTGAAGCATTAATTTAACAATCAACTAATCTTTATTTTGGAAATATTTTTCTCCACAAAAAAGATTAAAAAGCATTTTAAAAACATAGATCAAAACAGGACCAAACAAGACTGCACAAGACTCACAGACTCAAATACTAAATACATGCTTTGTGATGCTCTACACCCGTAGATAGGGTATAAATATTATCTGAGTGTTCTAAAACGTGTATATATACTTAGTTTATGACTATCCAGAGTTTCATTCAAAAATTCCATTAAAAAATCAATATTTCCACCATTTCCATCAAATCACAATATTTCCACACTGTCGAAATATTTCCACGAAATATTTCCATTTTCCAGGAGGTCGAAATATTGACCGAAATGGAAATTTCGAACCTTGCCTCGGGGTTTGCGGGGAGAACTTTCCTAGTGGCGATATTGATCTGGACGACATACGTTGACGCTTTGTCTTTTCACGAGGAGGCCGAAGTTTCGAGTGTCGACAAGCGACGTTCTCCGACTGCTGTTCTCTCGAGTTTGGTGGAGGAGACGGTTGTTGCGACAGTGGCGGCAGCTTCCCCGGTTTTACTGGCCTCTTTGGCGAAGGCAGCTCCCGTGGCAACTATAGTGGAAGGGAAGGTTTTGCCTACGTACTCTGAGGCGCCTCGCCCAGGTCTAAGGCCGAGGAGCAGAGTTTCGGAGTTTCTCCTTGCAAGTTGTCGGCAGTACATCAAGTCAACGCTGGAGCCCTTTCAAGACGCGGGCTTTGGTGCCCTCCAAGACTGGTGGTCTACCGACGGTGCAGAGTTTTGTGCGAGCCTGGAGGAGTTCAAGGTGGACAGTTCTTCTTTCGTCGCCCAGATGAACTTACTCGTGACTGACAGCAAGGCTTATCGCTCCCGGCGGGCTCTACTGGAGGGATGTACTCCTTCTGACTTGGCGGCCGCAGAGGCGAGCTTGTGCTAGTCAGAGCTTCAACTTGCGGAGGCCGCTTCCAGTCTGTCAAAGGCTCAAAAGAAGATAGAATCGGTGCGCGCCTCGCTTCGAAAGGCGGAGTCTCGTTTGGAGCGAGCTGAGACTGCGGAGAGCGCTTTGAAGGCGAGCTTCCTGAAGCTTCAGCAATCAGACTTGGCGGCCCGTCGCGAGCTTTTGGTCACACGTCCTTTGGAACTTCAGCGAGTGGAGGCTACTAGGAGGAGTTACTGCGCCGTCTTCGAACTCTGGATACTTTCTTTTAGATGCTTCTTGCCCGGTGATCTTGTATCGTAGTTTTCCTTCATAGCTTATGCCGTGTACCGCCTTTTCTTGAACATTTAATAATATCACCATACTTCGTCATTCTTTTACATGAACCACTGTTAGCTTTTTCTTTTGGTGGGATTGAACCTGAAGTGACCTCTCAAGCTGCCTACGTACCCCCTGAGGGGGATCAAGTCGCACGTAGTTCCTTTTTTTTTTTTTCAAGGGGTGTGACCTTGCTTTAGGCATAGTACCTTTTGAGGTACTTGTCGTTGATAGGGCCGAGTGTCAGCCCTTCTGGCGTGGTGAGGAGGTAAGCGTCGTTGGAGTAGACTTCTTTGACGGAGTGCGGTCCATCCCACTTGGCATCAAACTTCTTCCCTCCTCGATGCGAGAGAATGATGGGGCGTTTGACTGCCAGCACCAGTTCTCCCGTTTGGAATGATCGAGGGCGGATCTTCTTATTGAAGGCGCGAGTTAGTCTGGCCTGATAACACTCCAGACGTTGCTGAGCTTCAAGGCGTCTTTCGTCCAAGGCCTCTAATTCTGCTAGGCGGAGCTGGGCATTGTCGTCGCTGGTGAGGCCTTCCTTGATTACTATCCTGAGCGATGGGATCTGGAGTTCGAGCGAAAGAACGACTTCTACACCATAGACGAGGGAATACGGAGTCGCTTGCGTTGGAGTGCGAAAAGACGTTCGGTAAGCCCACAGCGCTTCGCCCATTCGTTCGTGCCAGTCCTTCTTTGTCTTCGAGACAGTTTTCTCCAGCAGCTTGCAAAGAGTCTTGTTGAAGGCCTCTGCCAAACCGTTGGCCGGAGCGTTTTACATCGTAGAGCACTTCTGCTTAATGTCGTACCTGGCGCAGAACTGGCTGACAGCAGCATTCTTGAATTGCTTCCCGTTGTCCGTTACGATGTAGCGAGGGACTCCGTATCGGAAGATGATGTCATTCTGGATAAAGCTGATGACGGAGTGTCTTGTAACTTCCCGTAGAGGTATTGCTTCAGCCCACTTGGAGAAGTAGTCCGTTGCCGCCAGAATGTAAAGATGTTGCTTGGATGACTTGGGCAGGGGACCGACAATATCGAGTCCCCATCCGTCGAAGGGCCAAGACGCGATTGTTGGGTGCAGAGGCTCCGGCGGTTGACGGATGTAATCTCCGTTTAGCTGGCAAGCGTGACATTTCTTCGCGAACTCCAAGCTGTCCTTAACCATGGTGGGCCAGTAATAGCCCATCCTCCTGACGCGAAAGTGGAGCTTTGGACCGGACTGGTGCGAGCCGCAGATTCCAGCGTGTACTTCTTCCAGTGCTGCTTCTGCCTCTTCCTTTGCGAGGCACCTCAGGAGTGTGCCATCGTAACTTCGACGGTATAACTCGTTGTTGAAGTGGTAGAACTTCAGGGATCGTCGACGGATGTCAACTTTGCGCTTTGGATTTTCGGGGAGTTTACCATGGACGAGATAATCCACAAAAGACTGCCTCCAGTCTTGCTTTTCAATTTCAAGGACGGGCACCGCGTTAGTTTGAACTGGAATTCCGATAGGACCTTCTTCTTTGGTGATCACGATTCTCCTGCAGACGAGGACGATGAGCTGACATTCTTCTGGAAACGGAAGTGTAGCCGCCAAGTTTGCGAGTGCGTCAGCTTGCTGGTTGAGGTTTCTGGAGACGTGCTGAATGGAAGCAGCCTTGAGTTTGCTGAGAAGTTCCAAAGCTCACGCGTGCAACGACACTAGGTCTTCTTTGTTGACTTCGTATGCCCCCAATACCTGCTGGATGACAAGCTGAGAGTCACCGAAAATCTCGAGTCCCTGAAGCTTCATATCGTTGGCGAGTTCGAGGCCAATGAGTAGAGCTTGATACTCCGCTACGTTGTTGGAGCATGATTCCGACAGCAAAAAGGAGAAGGGGAGTATCTCGTCGTTTGGAGTGACGAAAATAATTCTGGCTCCTGCTATGTCCTGCCTCGCTGCGCCGTCAAAGAACATCTTCCAGGAGGGGGCGATGTCGATGGAGAACACTTCTTCGTCTAGGAGATCTTCTGACAGTTCCCATTCTGCCGGGAGGGGATATTCTGCGAGGAAGTCTGCGAGAGCTTGGCCTTTGACTGCCTTCTGTGGTACGAAGGTGATGTCAAACTCAAGGAGTAGTAGCGCCCACTTTGCCAGACGTCCTGAGAGCACTGGCTTTGACATGATGTAGTTGAGGGGGTCAGCCTTAGAGACGAGTCTGACGGTATGAGCCAGCATATAGTGTCGCAGCTTTTTCGTGGCGAAGATGAGTGCCAAGCAAACCTTCTCGATCGGGGAGTAATTTAGCTCTGCGCCGACGAGAGTGCGACTCAAGTAGTAGCACGTCGTCTCCTTGCCCAGCTCATTGTCTTAAGCCAGGAGTGCCCCCAAGGATTGTTCCTGGGCGCTAATGTAGAGGATTAGCGGCCTTCCTTGAACTGGCGCCGATAGAACTAGTAGCCTTAGTAGATAGGCTTTGATGCTTTGGAAAGCTTCTTGGCAATCATCATCCCATTTGAACGGCGCTCCTTTCTTCATGAGGCGACTAAACGGGCGGCACTTCCCAGCTAGGTTGGCGATGAATCTTCGGATATACGCCAGGTGTCCTTGGAGACCTCTGAGATCTCGCATTGTCTTTAGTGCGGGCATATTGACGATAGCATCAATTTTGGATTGATCTATCTCAATGCCTCGATGTCGTACGACGAAGCCAAGGAATTTGCCTGAGACTCCGAATGCACACTTGAGTAAATTCATGCGGATTTGGTACCTTCGAAGCCGTTTGAAGATTAGCTCGAGATCTTGCAGATGCGCCGACTTCTTCTTAGATTTCACAACAAGGTCGTCGACGTAGCACTCCACATTTTGATGAAGAATGTCGTCGAAGATTTTCTGCATAGTTCGTTGGTAGGTGGCTCCTGCGTTCTTCAAGCCGAACGGCATAACTTTGTAGCAGTAGATACCTTTCAGAATGCGGAATGCTGTGAGCTCTTCGTCCTTTGGTGCCATCCGAATCTGATTGTAGCCTGAGGATCCGTCCATGAAAGTTAGCACCTCGTGGCCTGTCGTCGCGTCCACCATTAGCTCCGTGATTGACAAGTAGAAGTCATCCTTTGGACATGCGTTGTTCAAGTCTCTAAAGTCCACGCACACTCGGATTTGGCCATTCTTCTTTTTGACTGGGACGACGCTAGAGATCCATGTCGGGTACTTGACCTCTCGGATGAAGCCGGCTTCAATTAGCTTGTTCACTTCGCCTTCTATTTGGGGTACCAGTTCCGGTCGATAGCGTCTTTGTCCTGCTTGATGGCGCTAGCTCCGTGTTTGAGCTGAGCTGGTGTACTGCGATTTTGGGATCGAGACCCGGCATCTCCTTGTAGGACCATGCGAAGACGTCTCTATACTCTTGGAGTAGTTTGATGTATGCAGCTTCTTCTTCAAGAGTTAAGAGTGTGCTGACAAATGTAGGCCGGGGCTCCGTTTCTGTGCCCAAATTGATTTCCTTCAAGTCATCAATGGTGGATTGCCCCCCTTCTTCGAGGACCGGCGGGGCATCTGGCAACTCGTCGTCCGAAGTAGAAGAATCACCGATGTCAGTTTCAAAAACGGAAATATGATTGACGGCTGCCATGGGTGGGTGGGTGGGCGGGTGTTGAAACGACGTCCTCGACTGGCATTCCCAAACGGTCGAACACCGACTTCTTCTTTGACTGCTTGACTGGCCCGAGCCTTTCGAACACGGATGTGCGCTTTGGATTCGACTGGCTTTAACTGCTTTTGTTTTGCTTCTGGAATAAGACTTGGCATCGAGCCCGTCGTCGTCTTCTTTTGTTGTCGGGATGGCTGGCGTAGGTAGAGCGTGCATCGGAGATTGTCAATCCTTTAGCTGCTTCGTCTACCATCTTCGCCCCGATGTAGTTGGAGGTGAAGGTCTTCTTCGTTGCGGTCTTGACGACCAACGGAGTTTGACTGGAGCCGATGCCTCGGCGATTGATGCAGGCGCGCGTCGTCCAATAGCGGTTGATGAAGACGATGCTATCTTTTTTTTGTATTTTCTTTGTAACGGGATAACTAGTGATAAGGAATCACCGAGAGGAAGTGGCGGAGGGGGTAAGAACCGTGACAGAGAAGAAAAGACTAGAAGCTTAGATGAGAGGGGGCCTGAAATCCATCAGGATACAAGGTGGGGACTCAAATCCATGAGCCAACGAAGGCATCCGCCATCAATTTTCATTCATCATAATCTGTCCTCCAATGGTTACAATGGGGGCCTTTAAATAGGCTAAAAGAAAGATAAAAATGGCAACAAATTTAAAAGCCAATAAGTATCCTAACAACTTGCCTAAAATAAAGATCTCAAATAAAAAAAGATTCTAAAAGATATCATAAGAGATATCCTGCCTTATTCATCCATGGCAGGCTAGGATGGGCCTTCGGGTGCGCCGACGGGCTTGGGCCCAAGTCGGATCACATCAGCGATTCGGGAGAATTTGTTCACCGTTTTGAAACAGCCGAGCTTGAGTCCTCGTTATCCCATGTGGAGTTGCTGCTGGGGGAAGTGTGCCCATGGCGCTTTCTTTGTCGTAGCCGGCTTTGAACAGCAACTTAGTAGCATTTTGCCCCCAACTCCCTTTTGGCTTGAATCCGAGTTGATTGGGGTCGATAGATTTGACAGGTCTGCTCGGGTTTGGAGTTTGCGTCAGACTAGGTAATGGCAACGTAATTTCTTGCAGAGTGAAGACATTGGCCTGCGATAATAGCAGGGCCAGCTTTCTTGCCGGAGTAGAAGGCGATCGCTCGGATTTACGAAGCCACTGAGGTGCGAGGCGCAGGACTGGCGTCGCTTGGATGGGCAACGGGGTATGTTGCATTGCTCTTGGCTCGGAACTGATACGCATCCTTTGTCTTGATTTTGACGCTTCTTGACCTCGAGTCTTGCCTTGTCGGAAGGTTGCATCGGTTTTGCAGGGGGAGGAGCCTTACCCTGCTTCATGATGCAGCATCATCAGATCATCACCGCATCTTCAGATCATCGCCAGAGACCTTATTTACTGTCGTTTTTATTTTTATGCTTGGATGACATTAGCCGTATGGGACTTGTTAGCCGTCTATTTCAGTTTTTTGGCCATTTTCTATGTTTTTGGCCTAATTTCAGCACTTAGTATTATTTATGTTCTTGCCCAATTCAGGGGGGATGTCCATGATCTCATCCGAGGGCTTTTCGGATTGAATCCGGGTCTTCTTGGGTGAGTTTCTGCATGTTATTAATAAAATTCTAGGTGCTTGTGTTTGCGGGGTACCGACGGACGAGATTATATCTCGAAACCGACGGTTAGATAGCAAAATAGCTCCATTTAGATGGCATGGCAACTTATGGGCTTCAATTAGGAGTTAAATGGGCTTATCTTAAGCCCAATAGGGCTTCACATTGAGATGCCGCCCCCCTTCTCTTTTTCCTGTGAACGCACCCATCCGCCCCCTTGTCCGTGCGGATCCCGAGGCCACCCCGACCCCCTTCCGTTCCCTCTCTTCTCTCTCTCTTCTTTCCCTTGTTTTCCTCCCTTTTCCTTGCCTTTCTTAGCCCTTGCATCCCCACCATCCAACCCTTATTCCCCTTGGATCTTGGCCATCAAAACAGAAACCCTAACTCTACAAAAAGATGAAGAAAGAAGAAGAATTCAGTTTTTGATCATTGCTGAAATTTGTGCCTCTTCGTGAGAGCTTCCGGGAAAGACTCGTGTCCCCGACCCTCGCCGCATCCGCGACTTCGCCTCGTGAAGGCCTCGATGTCGTTTTTCCGAAGGTTCCGGCTTCTCCCGACGTCCGGCCTTGCTCCGTGTGCGGGATCATCGGCGCATCCTCGCAATCGACCCACGGCGAAAAAACCCAGGCAGTATCTATCCTTTACTTTATTTTTCCCTCGCATCCGCATCATTTTCCATTTGTTTCCATTGCCTCCGCTCCGCATCGCAGCCGTCATCGTCCTTTTCATCGCTAGTTGAAGCCATAACGTATGCCTATTCATTAGTTTTGCTATCTATAGTCTGTCGGTAACCCTAGCAAGCATGCTTAACCTATTTTTAGTGAAAAATCTGATGCAAACCTATTGTTAAATTTCAATATCTATTCCTGCGATTGATTCTCTTATTTGCTGAAATTCGTTCTGTGATAATATTACGTCTTTTATCGTTTAAACCTTAAATCTGCTTTATGTTGATTGCATAGACTTTAGAACTGCGTGAGATAATCCATGTTTGTTGTCCTTTTGAGGCGTATGATGCTATATTGACAACTAAATCTTAGTTATTGACCAAAAAGAAACCCTAAAGGGTTTAAGATTGTAGTCCATTTTATCGGCGCCTGCATCACTTCACTTCTTCAGCCTTCTGGGCTCGAGGGGCTTTAGCTGGAAGGACTTCCACGACTAGGTCTTTTGCTTGATAGAACTTGGCGTCGGCCAGATGCGCCTCGGCTTCATTGAACGGTTTATCATCAGCGACGATGCACTTCTCCATGCCTTCCTCGTAGTACTTGAGGCACTGGTGCCAGGTGGACACTACGACGTCGTTCTCATGTAGCCATGGCCTCCCCAACAAGAGGCGATACGATGTCTGGCAGTCAATGATATGGAAGAGGACCGTTGTGTCGAGCGGGCCGATAGAAAGCTTCAGACGGATGATCCCGATGGTGGACTGTCCGCCCTGGTTGAACCCTTGAATGACCAGCTGGCTGTGCGAGAGTTGGTCATTGGTGATGCCGAGTTGCTGCATCGTCTGGATGGGCATGATGTTGACGGCGGAGCCACAGTCCAACAGGATTCGATTCACTGGCTTCTCCTTGATGTATCCCGAAACGTAGACGGGCCAGTTGTGCAATCGTGTTCCGAGTTGCAAGTCCTCGTCCGAGAAGGTTATCGCCGCATCGCATGAGGCCACAGTTTTGCCCTTCTTGTCATCCTTCCTTTTCCTCTTGTAGCTGTCCGGGTCTGCCAAGACTGCAGCCATTGCCAGGCGAGCCTTCTCCGGAAGATGCAAAGCTTCTACGAGCGGCAAGTGCAGGATTGCCTCGTCATGAGAGGCAGTGCCTCCTCTGTCGGAATCGTCTTCCTCGTCAGTGGAGTCGCCTTCTTCAGAAGTCTCGACCTCACCCTTTCCTTCCTGCATTTTACGAACTTCAACCATGCAGCACGAGACCCTGATGTGCTGATCGACTGGGAGGAAGTGATCGGGGAAGAATTCTTGCAACGTTGCTGGTTCTGGAAGGCTCTGCTGGAGGAGATCGTCTTGGTTTGCCGGCGGCACTTTGAACGCTTTCCTTTCTGGAGTCTTGCTTTTCTTCTTATAGGTCCTCCGCTTGGGAAATCCCCTCATCACCCGGTCTTGCTTATGTTGCCTTTCTTGCCGTGGCCTTCGTCGTCGGGGTAGCATGACCCATGCCTCTTCGTCGGTGAATTCTCCCCCGCTAAGATGATGATTGGTAGTAGCAGCCGGTTCTTTATCAGTTGGAGACACTTGTTCTTCCGGAGGCTCTACTGGCTCGTCTTCTGATCCCCAGCCAGTGGGCTTGATTTCTTCAATCAAAACGGACAAAGGCTTTGAATAGAGGACGTAATAGTCGAACTTTCCCGAAGGCTGGCCCAGCAGACCGACTTCTGGCTCTCCTTGCTCATATCTCTTTTGGAGCGCTCGTTGGGACCTAGCTTGACTGGAAGGGATTTGCTCTTCCTGAAGCTCCACTGGCTCGTCTTCCGATCCCCAGCCGGTGGGCTTGATTTCTTCAATCGAGATGGACGAAGGCTTTGAGTAGAGGACGTAATAGTCGAACTTTCCCGAATGCTGGCCCAGCAGGCCAACTTCTGGATCTCCTTGTTCATATCTCTTTTGGAGCGCTCGTTGGGATGTAGCATTGCTTGGGAGGGGTGCTGGCGTGAGCGATGATTGCCCCCGGGGCAGCGGCGTTTCTTCTTTAGTGAGCGCAGGAGCATGTTGGCGTCGCTTCGAGACCTTCAGCTGGGAAGTTGACTTTGCGGTTGACCTTTGACGGTTGATGCGCAATTTTGGCGTACTTCGTCGTGTAGCAACGAGTACCGGCGAGAAGGAACCGAAGGTGATGGTCGTCATGTTGGCCGTAGCGACCTCCCCGGAGTCGATTTCTATCTTCCCTTGCTTTGCGAGCGCCATGATTCTTTCCTTGAAGACGAAGCATCTTTCGATGGGATGACTCACCACTCGGTGGAATTTGCAGAAGAGAGGGTCGTCGACGTGGTGCATCTGCTCGGGCCTCTTCGAAGGAGGGAGCTCTATCATCTTCTCTTGCAGCAGTTGGTCGAACATGGAGGAGACTTCTGAGTCCGGGAAAGCGTACTCCTTTGCTTCGAGCTCCTCGAGGGTCATCCTTTGTCTCTGTGGCGGAGGCAGCGGTATGGCGGCTCCCTTTCTCTGATCCGGCTTGCCACCGATCTTGAGCGGCTTGGCGGTTGAAGCGACATCGGCGACGTTGACTTGTTTCGGCTTCGGCGCCTGCGGCTTGTCCTTCTTCTCCACCTTCAGGAAATCCTTGTTCTTCGAGTCTCCGCGGTTTGCTAGGCTGAGTTCCATATCGTGAGCCCGAGTTGCGAGTTCTTCGAAGGACCGAGGCTTAATACCTTTGAGAATGTAAAGCATACCCCAGTGCATACCTTGGGTGCACATCTCGATGGCCGAGTCTTCAGACAAGCGGTCTCGTGAATTCAGCGCGAGGTTTCTCCATCGATCGATGTAGTCGATCACTGGCTCGTCCTTCCTTTGCTTGACTGCAGTAAGCTCGGTCATGCTGACGGTGCGTTTGGTGCTGTAGAAGCGATTGAGGAACTCCCTCTCCATCTGATCCCAGCTGTCGATAGATCATGGAGGAAGATCCACATACCAGTCGAACGCGCTACCCTTGAGGGTGCGGACGAACTGCTTCACCATCTCGTCGTCATACGTGCCAGCATTGTTGCAGGTTTCGATGAAGTGAGCGACCTGTTGTCTTGGATTTCCCTTCCCGTCGAAGTGCTGAAACTTTGGTGGCTGGAACCCGATGGGGAAGCGCAGCTGCTAGATCCTCGCTGTGTAAGGCTTCGAGTATGCCGCCGTGATTGGAGGAAGACCACTGCCGTGGGAGCGCATTATGTCAGCTACCAACGCTTGTATTTGCTGGGCATTCATTGTTGTTGTTGGCAGAGGTTGTGTGGCCACCAAGACTGGTGCTGGAGAAACTACTTCCATCGGGACGGGAACCGAAGAGAGTGTTGGAGTAACCGCTTGAATTGATGGAACAACCTCTGCAGGAGCAGGAGTTGAAGACGGGGCTGGAGCGGTTACTGGGGAAGCTAGAGCTTGATCGACTACTGCAACCTCCTTTGCGCTTAGCTTTTGAAGCAGAGTGTTGATATGATGATCCTTCTCCTCCATTAGCCGAGCGATTTGTGCCATCTGCTCGCCCATTTGCATGACTTGGAGCTGAAGAGCGGACGGGGGGTGATGACGGAGGACGTCCCGATGTTGCACGCTTGCATCCTCGCCATCATCGTCGGAGACGTAGTTGCGCCGACTTGCTTCTGGTTGATGACGGATGTTTGCCCCCTGCAGAGGAGGTGCGACGTCCGCTGGAGAACCCGGACGGGCTCGGGGTTGGGGCTGGTCCTCCCCAAACTTCTGGACATGGACTCCAGGATCGAGGCTCGTTTCTTCATATACCAAGGCCTCGTCGGCGCTTTGCAGAGCATCTATGGCAGCAGTTTCTGGCATGAAGACATCCGCAAGGGTTCGAGTACGCCGAGTGTAGACGCGTACCATCGGGGGAGTATCACCCTCCGGGTTTATTGGACCACCGTGCCGAAGTAGAGGAGACTCGGCGATTGGTGAGAGGCTTGGAGCAAATGCATCGTTGCTTGTTTTGGCCATTGCGAACTTGAAGCAACTTCTTCAGACGTACGGACAAAAGGAGAGGAGGTCCCACCAGGCGTGCCAGAAATCTGTATGCGCAGAAAAAGATACGGGTCGTCTTTATTGCGAACACACGAAGATTAAATCTGTATGCGCAGAAAAAGATATGGGTCGTCTTTATTGCGAACACACGAAGATTACAGAGTGCCGGGACCCGGAGGCTCGGGTGTGACGAGTCCGGGTGTGACGAGTCCGGGTGTGGCGGATATTGATCAGGAGATTGTGGGAGAGATCCTCTGGAGGGTCCCTTTGATCCGTGTCTCCACGTGGTATTCGTGCGAGAGCTCTGAAGGGGTTGCCCAGGACAGAGGTCTTTACAGAGTGAGGGTTTTTGAGAGGCTAAGGAGTATCCGCCGTTTCTTTGGTCCCTTCCGTGCTTCGCGCTTCCTCGACTAGGGGGTTTTCGGCTTCGTTCCTCGGTCTTCGTGTCTTCCTCGCTCCTTGCTTGACCTCGGCGTCCTTGATCGTCGGTTCGCGACATCGATCGTGCTTTTGGCGTCGGCTTTGGCTTTGGCTTTCGGCTTTAGCTTGGCTTGGGCGTGGCTCTGGCTTTTGCTTTGCTTTGGCGCTTGCGCTTGGACGTAGGGGGGGACACTTGCGGTGCTTTCGTTCTTCCGGACTTCGCGTCGTATCGGCTAGAACGTGCAGTGCTTTTGCTCATGACCGGCGTAGTCGCTTGGCTTTGGCAATTGGCACTTGCGTTGCTTTGGCGCGGGCTTTACCGGGGCTTTTGCTTTAGCTTCTTGCGTGGGCTTTTGCTTCGACGTCGACTCGATCTTCTTCTCGAACGATAGTGACAACGTCTTCAATGCTTCTGGCTTCCTCGACGGTTTAGGTGTGGGCTAGACTTTGCTTCTTCTCCGGGCTTCTTTGGCGTGATCGGAGTCGAAGGGTACCTTTGAAGACGGCGGGGGTAGCACCGACCTCCGTGCGACGGTTGTAGCGTCAGCTTTGCTTTGAAGACGACGGGTGTAGCGACGCTTCGGGCAGTCCTCTCCAAGCTTTCTTCTTCGTGGATGGAGTGGACGTTTGTCGAAGGCGACGGGTGATGACGCTTCGGTCTTCTTCCTCGGGCTTTTGAGCTTGATCGGAGTCGAAGGCTTGTTGGAGATGACAGGGTGGTGCCGCTCCGATCTTCTTCTCCGGCCTTTGCTTCTGGCGTCTTCGGAGTCGAAGGGTTTTTCTTCTCCTAGCTTTCTTCTTCGTGCACGGAGTCGAAGGCTTGATCTTCTTGTGCAAGGGTCCTCACGTTGATGAGGGCTTTCAATGGACTAAGCCGGTCCCGAAGGGATAGGCTTGCCCGTGCCTCGTGAAGCCTTGGGTTGATGAAGAAGCGTCTCCTCTTCTGCATAGCTTCCTCGCTTCGTCTTCAACTTGCGACTTTTTCGACCCCTTGAGCCTTCCCCCTCCCCCTCTATTTATAGGCGAAGGGGGGAGGGGAGAGATATGGGAAGTTTAATTTTAAATCTCTTTAATATCTCCCTCATAATTGCCCAAGACTTATTCTTCAATTGAAGAGAGGAATAAACCTTTATTTGCTTTCCTTTTCTGGCGGGGTAATTATGGCTCAATCATTTTTGGATTTATCTTGAATCTTGCACATGAAATCGATGGCGACCCGACTCTTCTTCTTGTTTGTCGGATCGAGGGATTGGCGTAGATCCACACATAAGTAGACGTCATACGCAACCTCCCCCCGCGCGTGACGGTCTTTCTTTCCTTTTTCTTTCTTTTCTTTCCTTTTCTTTCTTTCTTTTCTTTTCTTTTCTTTCTTTCTTTCCTTTTTCTTTCTTGTCCTTGCATGGCCGGCCACCCCCCTACTCGTGGGTAGGGGGTTCGGGTTTCAAGAGTGGGGCCGGGTGGGCCCCACTTGGGGATGGGCCCACCCGACCTCTTGCTATGTGAGGGTCGGGTCTAGTGTCCCCCTGTGAGTCAAAGCATGCGAGTCGAGTTCGGGTCCGGGTCCGAGTGCACGTCGAGTTTGCCTCCGCATAAGTGCATGCGAGTCGGGTTCGGGTTAGACACGATTTGTGTGTCTACAGTAGGCTATCATCTTTTCTCAACTGTATAAGATATCATTAAGAGATAATAAAGAAGATAGGGTCAGACTCCTTTCTCACATAGAGAACAATCTGTTTCCCTCCACTATAGGGCCTACTTGTAGGTGGAGGGATTGGATATCCTCACCCGTAGAAGAAGCAAGACGAATCCTTTGTCTCTTTGACTCCTACCTAAGAATGACAAAGATCAGCCCCTCTTTTTCCACTAAAAGTTGTCAACCATGAAAAGGGCATAAAATGTGCAGTAAAAAATGAAAAAAAATATTTGAATAAAAAAAGGAAAAGGTGAAGAGAAGTAGAAGAAAAGAAGAAAAATCTACAAACCATGAAAGAGGTTAGAGTCAATTCCTTTTGAACTGGTAATTGGTTATTTTCAGTTTCTTCATGAATATAAACTAAATATTCAACATTATTTAATTGCTGATTTCTAGTAACTTCAACCCCAATTGCCGAAATTCACCTTCTTCCACCTCTCCTTTTAGTCTGTGTTCATTTTAATTGATCCATCTTCTCGGATCAAGTTCGCAATCGCACGATAACTTACTCACCGCTACTCCAATCCATGTCTTCTTGGGCTTCTACACCTTTGTTTCTACTATAGCCCTCCATACTAGTGCCCGATCTGGCTTACAGTGCATATGCAAACCAGACTCGATCATTTTCCTCCAATATCTTATATTGCTTATGCAATATCCTTCACTAGTTTCTCTTTTACTTATAATCTCCTTAGTCTTAGCACGCGTCTAGCAGACATCCTCACTTAATTATGAGAAACTTCTACTCAAAGGTCCTACTCATAGCCTAATTTTGACCATTATTATAAAGTCAATCCCCAAAATGCCCAATCTTGACCACAAGATCCCCAAGTTGTCAAAATGGGAATGAGGCTTAACTTCCATAAGAGAGGAAAATGGTAATTGGTCCATTTAGTTTGAAGAAAGAAGCGGGAGAGGGGAAACTAAAAAGACAAGGAGAGGTTGAAGAAAAACTAAGAGCGTAAAACCTCCAACATCTATCGATTCCAGGAGAGCACAAAAGTGAGTGAGCATGACTCCATTGGTGGCTTACATCACCAAGAAAGTGAAGGTGAGCGGAATGAAAAATTAGAAGTAAATGGCAGGGGAAGAGTCGTGAGGTTGTTAAGAAAAGGAATGGGTGAGGAATAAAGAAAGAAGCTTTTACATGGGTTTTATGCTTTGGAAATTCATGGGATTGTTTTAGTCAGGTTATTTTTTAGTCTTTATAGGTTTCTTTCTAAAAAAACAAAAAGATACACCCGACACTATAGCAAACCAACCCACCTCAAAGTGATACTAGTAGACTACCAAGAGAAAAAAATCCATAATCATAATCATCCAATAATTTATCCCGTCAAGATATGGACAACTATAAGGAAGATTGACAGGAATTTTCGATCAATTGACAACTTGGTGTCACGCTCATCAGACCTAGCACAGAAAAGATAAAAGTAAAATAATCCATTAATCTGATACCGTAATAGGGATAAGGAGAATCCTTAGTTAAGTCCCTTCCCAACCAATTGTATCATGAACTATTGCCCAAGAAGATTTTCTTTAAAATAAAATCTCTTGAAGATCCTATTGTTCTTTGCAACCAAGTGGACCCAAAAACGTACTAACATGATTTCCACTTAAAAGTACTTAGGAGACAAAACAAGAGGGACAGACTTCAGATAGGAACCTAAATCAAAAGTAGAAGGGGTTTGCATCTTGAAATGTTGACATTACAGGTGCTAAAGGACACACTATGCAAAGATAGATGGTCTCTACTTCCAAATTCAAGCAACTAAATTTGATAAAAAAAAAATTCCCACACAACAACATTTCATGTCCATTAGTTAATAAGTACTAACCAATGTTCTTGGAGATGATCCCTAAAACGTCTCCCCATAAAAGAACATTCATTTTTCACATGAAGTCCACGAAAGAATTATATAGCAAAATTAGAGAAAATGTTGTGTTTCCCAATATAAGCCTTTGACAATCAATGACCTCTCTCTAGCAAATTTCAAAGTCCTTTAGATTCCTTCACAAAATCAAGCTCCAAACAATCCTTCAAATGAATCTCCATATTAACATACCTCCGCTTCGTCGTCAATTTCTATGGTAAACAAGTCCTACTTCTAAGACATAGATTTAGATATATATACATACTTGTGTGCATCTGTATGTATAGGTGTACTACAGACACGCATAAACAAAAGTAGAAATACGACACACAAACATATACACCTAGTCCCCACATGTGTTTATCATACATGGAAATCGGTTTCGATAATGTCTCCAGCATATGACAACATGTTGCATACGTGAGAGACCATAGCAACAAGCCTCCATCTAAAGGTAAACAATGCCATAAGTAGTTCGTATGTGGGGTTTCGAAGGAGATGGGTAATATGACTGAATGGGGTACTACAAAGCTATCCGAGTCTCAAATCGTGTTAACATTGACACTTTTAGGTATGTGGAGTATATGGCCAAATATTTAAAAATAAAAGAAACCAAATTGAAAAGTTTAAGGTATGGTCACAGATATGACAAACCATAATCATAAAGAACCATAGGTGGAAGAAGAACTTTATCCTTAGCTTACCTTTCTGCGAGTTAATTTTGGATTCAGGTCTGAGGCCTCATCCCGAAGAATCTCATGTGAACAAATCCCATGCTTTGCACAAAATTGTCCATTTTCATCAATAACAGGATCATGCACCATAAATTGATTGGGTGAGTTCTCCAACTTCTCATTTTTTGAACTATATTGACAACCTTCCAATAATAGTGCTGCAATACGAGAAACACATCTCATTATTTTAGTTGATGCCATTGAGGAACAACGATAAAAATATTTGAATAGGGGAAATTATATTGCATTACATTTTGTTAGGAACTATGCCAGACTATAATCTAGTACCTAGCATTTTAACCACTCACCTAAATCTGATAAAAGGACTTTATTTTGCCCCATTATACGTAGAGCTACCATGGCTGGAGTTTCATTACGACTTTTAGCTTAAATAGATTGATTAATGACTGAAATACACAAAGAAACATGCACAGAAGACTTGGTTCAACATTTTGATCACATATATATTTGATATGAATATTGTATACCTTCATGCAATCGTTTTCATAAAGAACTAAAAACGCCAAGGCATGCAGCTAGACATTCTATCCAATCTTTCGATACAACTACATAATGAAATATAGGATATTAACTTTGATTGAAAATTTGAAACATCAATTATGATGGTGGTAGATTAGGCATGTGCAGCGATTGAAAGTTGAAACAAAAACAAAGGTATCTCCACAAGTCCACATTATATATCATGAAATAATAAAAACATGCATTTACTCGTAGGGAATAAGATTATTCTAGCCAAGTAGAGAAGAATATCGATGGAAATGACCCAAAAACACCATAAATCTAGCTGAAATTCCCAAATCCCCGATGGGATGGAACCCCTCTTCAATCCCCCCACTGGATCTTTTAAAGTATAGACTCATCCATAGTGGGCAACTATAATTGCAGTGCCAAAAATGGTAAAAAAAAACTGAGGAAAAGCACATGTCAGATTACAAATTTCCATCTTGGGGTAAGTCATAATCGAACAAAAATAAAACGCTTACGACCACATTTACAAGTTGAGCATTGGCAAAAATTTTGACTAGGGAGATTTACTAAGAAGTCGGAAAAATGTGAAAAAATTGGTAAAAGTATGAGAAGTATTTGGGAGGTTAAAATCATACATAAAAATAAAAAACATGCCAGATCTTTTCTATTTTTATCCTACTGAGTACTGAAAGCAAAATTAAGGATGAGAAAGGCACAAATAACCATCTAATAAAAATAGGACGACAACTAATCAACAATTTAAGGGTGTTTCATAAATACTTCATGAAATTTCCAAAAACAAATAAATGCTTCATTCGTTAATAATTCATAAATTCTAGGAAAAATTAGTACTTCAACTATCTAACAATATTTTGGAGAATCATTTGACCAACGAAAAGATACACACACACGCGCGCACAAGGGGATATCTCAAAAAAAAAAAAAAAAGGAAGGCGGAAGCAGTAGGACATCTGATGATCTGGTAGATCGGCTTCCCGGCCAGTCTTTTATATAGACCAGGATACCCTAACAAGTCACATTGTTCCAGAAGGCTTGAAGTAGGTCCATGTTAATGCCAACTAGCTTTGAACATAACCTACAGCATTTACTAAATTTATCACAGAGTTCTACTGTATGGATTTATTGCTTCCCTAGAATATGCCATCCTTATCACCAGGAAATAGAGTTTCCCAGATCATTTGCGCAAAAATGCTTTTCGATAAATTCCTTTGATTTTGTTATTCCTTTAAGATCAATGCCATTCATCAGAATATCATATATTTAACATCTACATATGAAGATGTGTGTGTGTGTATGTGTATATATAAATTTCTCTGCTTCACCAGCCACTTTAAAGCCTTCATATGCTGATAATATTAAAGTCAAATATATATGCTCATAAAAGAATTTATCCTGAGCCGCTCAATTTCCATCAGTGAATACAACCTCCACACATTTTTTACAATAATCTCGTGGTTTTGTGTGAGTAAGCAGGAAGATGACAAGCAGTTGAAATCCATAACGTTTCAAGCTAACAAGGGAAGGAAAGATCTCTGGTAGTTACGAGCCATCATGTGAACGTAGTGCTAGTAGTTTTGAACATTGGTGCTATGCCTTAATTTGATAAGACAGCTAAAGTACATTGGTCAAAAATATTTCAGGGTGCAGAATATGGCCTCAGTATAAAGTATAAAAGTGGCGTGGATCAAAAACAAATGAACAACGCTGCAATTAAATTAAGCAAAGATCTGTCAAAGAGCTATCAGCCTATTGGAAAGAGCGTTGACATTGGGCAGGTGGGATTTTGAGGTTCGAATCTTTGCTCCAATGGACCATGCCAATACTGGCAAAAAACATTAAGTAAAGAGTTGCTAGAACAGATATGTTGACTCGTTTAGTGAACTTTATGCTCTTTCTAGTACAAAGCAACAAAGCTTGAACATCAAAATAACATAAAGAGAATCTTCAAAAAGAGCACATATTTAACTCAAACCAATTATACAGTACAAGGTATATGTACAACAAATATATTATGTCCTGCATCCATAGATTGATTGGAAAACCTTTATTATGTTCAAGGTGCAGATTGTGTGCCCTCTCCAACTCATATTTACGCTTCCATTCAGCTGCCTCTGCTTGAGCCGCAGCCTTTCCTTCAGCAACTCGTCTTAATGCTTTTGCAACAGCTAACAATTATAAAATGGTACAAATTATATAGTATCATGAACATATAATTACTCATATAACTTTAAACAACATGAAATGGTAAGTGCTATGTCCATAATATACAAGAAACTTCCCTACTGAAAATTGAAAACTAATGAAGGGAGATACCTAGAAATGAAAATATACAACTTTCTCAGCCATCTTATATAAAATCTTGGTCAATTGATGAAAGAAAAGCAGTAGACATATGACACCTTTCAGACCCTCTTAAGAAAAGTGTAGATCTATGATCACAAGCAACATAATATTCACACGCACACACGAAACCATACCCATACCGGTGCACGCATGCATGCACACAAACATATGTGTCTAGGTAAGTATTGAAGAATGGTAAATATATAGTGTTAGGCGATATAGAAATGAATTGTGGCACTTCGAAGTTGATGAAGCACATCATGCATCATGATCTACTATAATCTTAATATACAATGAAATAGTTGAACAATACTCACATTATGTCATGCATTTTCATTATCCAAATGATTCTCCAAATTACTATCCGGCTATCAACTTATCCACAAAAATATAATCTAATCAATTCTATGAATTCTTAATGAACTGTCATAGTTTTACCTTATCGATCTTCTTTCACATAGTTAGGCATGTTAACGGAGAAGATATCTTTTTGCATCATTTTTTAATTTTAACTTTTCAAATCTTCTTAATTTGCTAGGTCTTTCCAAACTTCTAATGAATTTTCCTTATTTTGTTTGAATCTAAGTTTCACCAGTTAGCACGAATTAGTGATGAAATGATGAATAATCAACAAGTGATATGTGATCTACACATCTTAAAACACATATTGATGCAGACAAGCTTCGTGTCTTTACTTTCACCCTGATATGGGGGTGCTAAGTGCTAACATCCCACATG
This sequence comes from Chamaelirium japonicum, assembly GCA_947650365.1. Taxonomy (NCBI): domain Eukaryota; kingdom Viridiplantae; phylum Streptophyta; class Magnoliopsida; order Liliales; family Melanthiaceae; genus Chamaelirium; species Chamaelirium japonicum. The sequence goes on along the minus strand of OX393551.1, from coordinate 81,590,435 downwards.
GGCATCCCACTACCCTTCAAGCAGGTCCAAAAATGAGTGCAACATAAGAATGGCACCTATGGCAGATCACTAGAACTAATGATATAGGGGATTTCCACATCCTAACTTAACGGCCATGTGCAAGCAAATGACCCGAGTTGGGCCAAAAATCAGGCTTCAGGCAATATATAGCAGGAGTCTACAGTAGATAAATAAGTTTTGATTATATTTAAGGGCCTAGGTTTAAAATATATAGATTGCTCCTATTTCAATAATTATTAAAAACTGGTTGATCCATTCAAACATGAAAGGTTTTGCTCTTTGAGATGGTTGAAGCGTCCTTTCTCCCCAACTTATAGGTGTCAGACCTCCTTTACCAATCTCTTTGGTGTATACAATATTTCTTCCTATCCTATATGCACCTCTTCCCTATTCTTTAGGTGCTCTTTCTTTCTTTTGCATGAAAGCTCCTCCTTTTCTCCCAACTTATAGGTATCAGACCCCATTTACCATTTTCTTTGTTGTGTGCAACATTCCTCCTATAGGCACCTCTTCTCTATTCTTTAGGTGCTCTTTCTTTCTTTTGCATAAAAGCTCTGTTTTTATGATCTAGTCTGCAACTTGTGCTTCCTTCTAATTTATAGTGCGTGCATGAATAAAATAAATAAGGGGCGTGTTTCCAGTGCCTACAATATAACCTATGGTTCTCTTTATCTTCTATTAAAACGAGGCATCGGGCCTAGGCCCTAGACGTATTTTGGAGCAAAACATAGAAAGGGAGGGCAGCTGCCCTCCATTACCTTCTTCTTCCTCTTCAAACTTGAAAAGTATGGCTTGCTTCAGTCAACTATTTCGTGAAGTCCTCGAAAACTGTGTATCGCATTCTCCCACTCGCAGATCGAGTTGTCTTCGACCATTATCTTCTTTCTTGGTTGTTATCTCCTTCTGATCCACATCAGGTTTTGTCCCATAGTTATTTGTGCTTCCGATTATGACTAAAGATCACATTCAAATAGTCCAAGAATTTTAATATGTAAGCCCTAGCTTCTCTAGGCCTAAAACCTAAGTCTACACTTATATGGTGCCAAAGAAAAAATAATGTTGCAGCATATACACTTTTTATATGTATTTCCGTTTACTGGACTTTACCTAAACCCGCAACCATGAGAAAGTTTTTCATATATTTTGGATTATGAGTGACAAGGGAGTGTTTCGAGGATCATCACACATGTGATACGTTCTATGAGGTCAATCAATTGAATCATAAGGTCTATAGAAAACTTTTTAAAATGAATCCATCAGCCTATCTTGAGAAGGGGAACAACTCAAAACTAAAGAAAAACTATTTTAAAGGGATCATCTTACTTCTTATAGCCTCTGAGAATTCAACGAGATGGTCATCAATTGCCTTGATGGGTGGCTGTTGAAGAAATTCATGTACTGCCTTTTCTGAATCCAAGGCAGGAGTTTTATCCAAGAAACCATTATCTGCAAGTGAGCTAGCTGCATCAAGGTCCACTTTATCGGCAGAGACCTGTTTCAAGGAGGAGGTTTTCTAAGAAAAGGGCATGGTATGAAAAATCCTTTTGAAAGAGGACCATGGTCATGCTTGTCAAGTAACTGTAGGATACAGGAATCATAGGAAGTGAAAAGATACATTCCATATGAAAACTAAACAAAAGGGGCTACAATAATGTGATGCTTAGAAATTTGTGATTGAAACCATAGAAATAGTTAACATGCACACAATTGAAATAGTTAACATGATATAATTCAATGACATCATAGAAATAGTTAACATGCACACAATTGAAGAGCCTGCCCATATTCAACGCTCCTCTCTCTTATACAAAGTCAAACTGAAAATAAAAGAGCAAGCCATTTAACATGGATTCATTCTTTATCAATATAATCAAGATTGACTTGAAGGCAAAATTGATCGAGGATATATCACTTTCTGGAATCAAAAATTCAAAAAAATTATGCTAAATATATGGAGATAGCATGTTGATTGTGGTAGCAATAGGTTAAAGACCTTTGAATAGGGAACTAATGACATCAAAATATGCAGGATTATCTTTCAGTCGTGTACGTCTAACATCTAGCACCACTATCAGCTATCTTGCCTAATAGGATAAACTTACCTAGAATAGAAATTTCTTATGGATGGATGTTAGGTTCTCTGGAAGTGTATGTCCATTTGGATGATCAACTTGAATTTAAGGGTTTGGATATATGATATGTGAATGTTATGAGTCTTATGACCTTTTGAACTTATTTCAATCAAAACACTATGACACAACAAGAATTATAAAATAAGAAGTTATTAAATCCTGTCTGCAGGTAGTACCCGATCATTCTAGCCATAAAAATTTTGCAAGCATATAGATTAACTTTGTTATCCTCGTGAAAACATCACATAGATAAAAGGATTTCTCAAGGCTTGTGTTCCCTCTATATGCTCCTCAACCGATTCTTAGGGGGGTTCTTAGTGCTGCTTACATCAGTTATAATCCTTGTCTATGAGATGTTGAAAAGTTTTGTTCTCATCCATATGAAAGTCTTGCCTTGCCCTTTTTACCAAGATTTCCTCTTTATCGATTAAATATTATTAAACGACTCATCACTACCTACAAATATGAAAAAGTAAATAAAGATCGGGCTCTTGTCCATTCACATTGTTCACATAGCTTATAAGAAAGGCATATATGGTCAAGAAGCTAGAGATTGTACACACATATATGTGTTTTCCTTTGGTTTTTCCCTTCTACTGTGGTATGCTCACAATGTCAGTGACCACATTCACCTCCATGCATATATACCTTGGGCAAGAGCCCTAATGAGGAAGGTTCATTTTGCTCCTTTATGTTTCACATAGCATAGAATTTTAAATGATAGTAAGATTTGTTGCATGAAATTTCTTGCTATCATACAGTCGGCCCTCTTATACAAAATAATCATCCAGAAAACAAAAACTTGAAAGATGTAATTTTAATATTTTTCAACAAAATAATTTAATAGTGATATGTAGTATGATTTTGAGGATGACTGGTCAAATATTTCACCAAAATTGTATTATTAATTTGGTGTCAGTCAAATGAATCAACAACTTAGGCTTGAGAGAAAGCAGAAATCAAATGAAATTATAGAACATTAATGACTCTTCCCTCCAATGGGAACTTATATTCAAGTGTACGCAATCTAATAAATTACTTGGTTCCACAATAAGCCAATAGAGATACCATATATATATTTCGAATTTGACCAATATTTCAGCATGCAGTCGCCAGGATTACAAAAATATTTCATGGAATTATTTTTGTAGTGTGGAAATATTGCAATTTTATAGAAATTAAGTAAATATTGATTAATTAAAGGAAGTTTTCAACGAAACTCTGTGAAATCATAAATAAAGTAAACAAACACTTTGGAGCAATTAAATCACACCTCTACTTTATTTAGGGGAGAACATAGCATGTATTTCTACGAGTGATGTGTAGTGCATAATAGTCTAAGCTCGACAACTATCTTTAATTCAAGTGATCTGATTAACATTAAGATCTAATTTTTTACTTTGTCAAAAATTCCTAAATTTTGTAGGTAGATCCGATAAATTAGCAATTGATGCCCAAATTTCAAATATGGATAATAAATCATCATTGAATCGATGTTCTAATACCATTATGTTATCGATTAAACAACTTCGAATAGGCTTCATGGGTACATGTTGCTTGAGTTGGAATAGGAGTTTGGTTCCTCTCTCTCTCTCTCTCATGGGAGAGGTTTTTTGGAGGACGACTCCCACAACCAAAGTAACCCACTTTGCTTCAGAAGTGGCGAACCGGAACTCCTCCTACCCTTATCTTTTACTAGAGTTACGGGAAGATCTGAGGCCCGTAGAGTTGGTGCCCTCATATTGTTCTTCATATTCTTAAGGAGAGAGAAAGAGAGAATGAGAAAAGGGGAGTATATGTTTGGTGATTCTTCTACTAGAATGTCAATATGATCTCACATCCAATGTGCAAAGGATAAGTCTCTCTCCTTTGTGCCCCTAGCTCTCCTCATGTAGGGGAAACTAAATGAGGAAGCCTTTCACTACATGACATGTGTCTCCCCACATGGTGTGTCCTTATTGCCCACAAGACGAGCTTATTTTTCCTTAACAGTTGTTGCTTGTGGATTGGTGCTGGAACCTGTACCACGGATCCTTCCACGTGCCACCTAGCGAATCCTTCATGATGTATTTGTAAGCCTCTTTGGATGAAGCTGCCACGCGTCACCTTCCTTTTGGGTTGCAGCCTTGTTGTGATCCCCTACATGGAGCCCTCTGGTAGGCCAAGTATGCGGCACTGTCTGCAACATCTCGACCTTGGCACTGAGCCAACCCTTTTATGGGTCATAGGTTATTGGCGAGTCATGGAGCCAGCCTTGGTCGTTGTTGGGAAGTCTTCTCTCCTTATACACCTTGTCTATTGCTAGTGATGCAGGCTCCGATATGGGGCGCTACAATCTTAAGCTCTTTAGTGTTTCCCTTTGGTCAATAACTAAGATTTAATTATCAATATAGCGTTGTATGACTCAAAAGGACAGCAAACATAAACTATCTCACGCGGTACTAAGATTCTATGCATTCAACATACAGAAGGTTTAAGATTTAACAATAAAAGATGCAATATTATCACTAAGACAAATTTCAGCATATAGTAATAGTAATCACAGCAATAGATGTCAAATTCTAAAGAGAGGCTTGCATCAGATTTTCAATAGAAAATAGGCTAAATATGATTGCTAGGGTTACCAACAGACTAACGATAGCAAATATGATGATTAAGCATATATTCGGGCTTGAACTAGCGATGAACGGGAGGATTATGGCTGCGATGCGGAGCGGAGGTAATGAAAACAAAATGAAAAATGATGCGGATGCGAAGGAAAAATAAACTAAAGGATAGATAATGCCTGGGGTTTCCCGTCGTGGGTCGATGCGAGGATGCGCCGATGATCCCGCAGACGGAGCAAGGCCGGAAGTCGAGAGAAGCCGGATCCTTCGGAAAAACAAGCCAAGGCCTTTGCGAGGCGAAGTCGCGGATGCGGCGAGGGTCGGGGACACGCGTCTCTCCCGGAAGCTCTCACGAAGAGGCACAAATTTCAGCAAGCATCAAAATCTGAAATCTTCTTCTATCTTCCCCTTTTTGTAGAGCTAGGGTTTCTGATGCAAACGAGCCCTACATGCAGATTTTCATAGCTGATGGCGTATTTTTATTCTCTACGGAGATCCAGGAAGCCGATCGCCAATCCGTCTGCATCAGTGGAAAGCTCGTTCGATGATCTATGACTTTGATTTTTACTTTCTGTCGATCCGACTGACGGATCTTGAGTTATTTATCTTTTTATTTCTGGTTTGGGTAGGTGCGAGCCATGTTCGTATCCGGTTCGAGCCACAGATGCCGAACTGACTCGTTTCTATGTTTAGTTTTTAGCCATAGGATCTTAAGTCGGTTTAGATCTCAATGGATGAGATTCAAAAGGGAGACCAAAACCCTAAAACCCCTAACCGAACACCCCTCACCCGGCCGGCCCCCCTTTCCCGCGGAAATACCCGCGCGGGCACGCCTTGGGAAGCGTGCCCGCGTCCTCCTCTATCTCTACCCGTGCGGGACGTCTCGCTTTCCTTCTTTCCTTTTGTGTTTTCCCCTCTATAAATCCTAAAAGCCCTAATTGACAAAGGGACGATGAATATTGAATTGAAGCCCTAGAACGGAGAAGCGAGATCGCTTGTTCGACGCATCTTCCGAAGAATCATCCTGCTTCCAGTCTTCTTCTTCCCTCCGCAAGCTTCTACCTCGTCACCACGCCTTCGTCTACGACTTCGCGGGAGATCGACGCGGAGATCATTCATCCTTCAAGATCCAATCGTCTCGGCTTCTTCATCCTTTTCTTCCGGACCACGCCCCCTCTTCCGCCCCTTCATCTGCAACAACGGAGCTTCTGATAGTGGTCGGCATTGACCAAAGCATGGTTTGAAATCGTCTCTCGATACTTCCATGTGATAAATTTTCCTTTTCAATCTAGCCTTATTGCTGATTTTCAGTTAGGGTTTCAAATTATTTGGCTTCTGAAGAATCTCATCCATTAGGTTTATTATCGTTTAGATCAATGTTTATCTTTGAGACTTTGGCTTATGTTTGAGATATTGTTCTTCCTTTATTTCTAAAATTGTTTATTTAAATCTGGAATTAATGGTTATCATGTGAGTTTTATTACTTCGTTAAGTTAAATATGTTTGGGCATGATTGAATGATGAATAGGGTTCTTAACCTTTGCTGAAATTTGGCTAAAGGCATGCTGAAATCTATATTTAAATGTTTTAAATTCAGCACTTGGGTTTTCTTTAGCATCTGCATCCATCAAGTTGGTATCAGAGCGCACTAGTTGTCGCGTTCTTACGCAACGGCCGGTCCTCTTGCATCATTCGCATCATTGTGTGCTTGCTGAATTTTTTTTTTTTTTTACCTTCTTTCATTTTAGTTTGTGTCGTTGCATTAATTAGGAAACTAGCATCCCGCGTGAGCGCATCCATATTAGGATCACCCCTTTTCTCTCTGAGGTGAGTCGATAGCCTCTTCTAGAGAATCTATAATGGCTGGATCTTCCCCACCCCGCACTTGGCAAGATGCCTTCACAAGGCAACAAGATCACATGGATAGGCTACAGACCCAGATCGAAGCCTTGACCTTGGCCTTCACCAATTCCCAAAATCCACCTCGACCCCATCAAGAGCACAGGACTAGAGCGTCTACAAAGCATAGTGAGTTAGATCTTGAGTCAGGAGGTGACAGCGTCAGTTCCTCTGACGGGCCTGATAGGCAAAGTAGAAAAACTCATAGGAAAACGAAATCCCATTGGGGCTGGGATCAGGGTATCAAAATCAAAATTCCTGAGTTCGAAGGTAGGATGGACCCTGAAGAGTTCCTAGAGTGGACCGAGAGAATCGATCAATATTTTGAGTGAAAGGAAATTCCCCGCGACAAACAAGTCAAGTTTGTTAGTCTCAAACTGAAAGGTCATGCACTGATCTGGTGGAAACAGTTGCAGACCACTGGGGGTAGAAAGGGAAAAGATAATATTTCCACTTGGACACACATGAGGGGAAAAATGCAACAGAAGTTCCTCCCTTCTGATTTCAAACAGAGTGTGTTCCAAAAATTCCAAAACCTGCGACAAGAGCACAAATCGGTGGATGATTACACCAATGAGTTCTACAAGCTCCAAGCTCGCAATGATCTACATGAAGATGAAGAGCAAAGCGTCGCTAGGTATGTCAATGGTCTTAAGCCCTCAATTCAAGAGGTGGTGTCCCTTCATGACTTGTATCAGGTCAGTGATGCACACCGTCGGGCTAAGAAAGTTGAGTCTCACCACTCCCGATCTGCGTCCCGACGATATGACAATACTAGGGCACTATCCGGATCTGTGGGTAGGCCACTCCCTGGACCTCCCCCTGTAGCTGGTACAGTTCCTACACCCACTAAGAAGGGTAAAGGAGTCTTAGGACCCAACCCGAGCATGATGAAGTGTTTCAAGTGCAACTAGTCGGGTCACAAGTCAGTCGATTGTCCTCGACGTCAATTCAATCCACAGACAAATCTTGCGGATAATGACGAGGATAGTCACGAGTCTGAAGGCGAAAACTTCAATGAGTTGGTCTTGGAAGGGGATGACGTGACTGCACCACTATTAGTTATTCACCAGTCGCCATCACCCCAGGCACCTAAAGCGTTACTACCCCACGAGCTCTGTGGAGGACCCCCAAAGCCACATTGCAAGAACCAGAGGTTCGAGCTATTCCGAACAGTCTGTACTATCAATGGCATGGACCTTTGCGTCTTGATAGATGGAGGTTGCACCACCAATTTAATCAATGAAAGGGTAGTTATGAGCAAGAAATGGAAAGTCAAAGCATTGGCTCACCCTTACAAAACATCTTGGCTAGACAACACCACGAGCAAACTAGTGACTCATTGTTGTTTGGCAAAATTGTCGATTGGGCTGCAATATCGAGATGAAGTTTGGTGTGATGTCCTTCCTTTAGAAGTAGCTGATATTGTCCTTGGGCGTCCATGGCAGTTTGACCGCGATGCACTACATCACGGGAAAGCCAATACCTATACTTTCCTTAAGGACGGCATCAACGTCACCTTATGGCCCACATGTTTTAGGAGACACCGTTCCCATGCACCTCAAGCTCTTCTGCGTCAGAGCCCTCCCATACCGCCATTCGCAGATAACCTAGTAGGGTGTTCATCTGATTCACTAACAATTGAGAAAGGATTAGACAGCATCTTGCATTCCATCGCATGCACATCACATTTAGAGTCTGTAGGCATCAATTGCACTCGCATTCATCATTTGCCTGACATCTTTACATTCACAGACTATTCATGTGTGCATCCATATTGTCGTCCAAGTGTTGAGTTAAACATTAAAAAAGATTTTGCCACGTTTGATCACTTTTCGATGCAGGTTACTCCTGAGCCATGCTTTCAGATTTCAAAAAGCCCATCATTTTTACTTTTTCGAAGTCATAACAAGTGGCTTGATGAGTTATTTAATTTCTTATTTTATTCACTGCATCCAGACAATGATTGCCTGACAAATCTTCCTAGTCTAGAATCCACTTGTTTTGTCACGTGCGCAGGCCACCTTGAGCAACACATATTGCACCCGCACCCCATGGCCTTTCAAATAATCCATAGCTTATTGCGCAAGCCGATAACCCGCAACATATTATGCTCCCGCGGCCTTTCCTTTCATATGTCTTTTGAATTTCCTGTCAACCTATCTTCCTATTATCACATGGAATTATCTGGGTATCTTGACGATCTTACCGTGCCGAGGAGGATGTTGGTTTTGGCTTTCAGATCTTCGCTTGGCGTTGATGGGCAGGGGATGCCAGATGAAATCGCTGCGTACTTGAGGCTGATTACTTGGCCACCGGACCCGGGAGAGCAGTTGGAGCATACGCGGAGGTTGCGGCTACTTCCAGGAAAGCCCCCACCGGATCTAGGACCTTGCTCGACAGGAGTTGAGTTCTTTTGAGTCCAGGAGACTTGATGCAGACGAGCCCTACATGCAGATTTTCACAGCTGATAGCGTATCTTTATTCTCTACGGAGATCCAGGAAGCCGATCGGCAATCCGTCTGCATCAGTGGAAAGCTCGTTCGATGATCTATGACTTTGATTTTTACTTTCTGTCGATCCGACTGACGGATCTTGAGTTATTTATCTTTTTATTTCTGGTTTGGGTAGGTGCGAGCCATGTTCGCATCCGGTTCGAGCCACAGATGCCGAACTGACTCGTTTCTATATTTAGTTTTTAGCCATAGGATCTAAAGTCGGCTTAGATCTTAATGGATGAGATTCAAAAGGGAGACCAAAACCCTAAAACCCCTAACCGAACACCCCTCACCCGGCCGGCCCCCCTTTCCCGCGGAAATACCCGCGCAGGCACGCCTTGGGAAGTGTGCCCGCATCCTCCTCTCTCTCTACCCGCGCGAGACGTCTCTCTCTCCTTCTTTCCTTTTGTGTTTTCCCCTCTATAAATCCTAAAAACCCTAATTGACAAAGGGACGATGAATATTGAATTGAAGCCCTAGAACGGAGAAGCGAGATCGCTTGTTCGACGTATCTTCCGAAGAATTATCCTGCTTCCAGTCTTCTTCTTCCCTCCGCAAGCTTCTACCTCGTCACCACGCCTTCGTCTACGACTTCACGGGAGATCGACGCGGAGATCATTCATCCTTCAAGATCCAATCGTCTCGGCTTCATCCTTTTCTTCCAGACCACGCCCTCTCTTCCGCCCCTTCATCTGCAACAACGGAGCTTCTGATAGTGGCCGGCATTGACCAAAGCACGGTTTGAAATCGTCTCTCGATACTTCCATGTGATAAATGTTTCTTTTCAATCCGGCCTTATTGCTGATTTTCAGTTAGGGTTTCAAACTATTTGGCTTCTGAAGAATCTCATCCATTAGGTTTATTATCGTTTAGATCAATGTTTATCTTTGAGACTTTGGCTTATGTTTGAGATATTGTTCTTCCTTTATTGCTGGAATTGTTTATTTAAATCTGGAATTAATGGTTATCATGTCAGTTTTATTACTTCGTTAAGTTAAATATGTTTGGGCATGATTGAATGATGAATAGGGTTCTTAACCTTTGCTGAAATTTAGCTAAAGGCATGCTGAAATCTATATTTAAATGTTTTAAATTCAGCACTTGGGTTTTCTTTAGCATCTGCATCCATCAGTTTCTTTTTGGATGGCCAAGATCAAAGGGGAATAAGGGGGAATGGTGGGGATGCAATGGGCCAAGAAAGGAAGGGAAAAGAGAGAGAAATAAGGGGAAGAAGAGAGAGAAGAGAGGGGACGGAAGAGGGGGCGGATTGGCGCGGTTTCCGCACGGGCAAGGGACGGACAAGCCCTAATTGAAGCCCACATAGCCCTAATTGAAGCCCAATTGATGTCACATCATCAAATTTAAGTTATTTTGCTATCTAACCGTCGGTTTCGAGACATAATCTCGTCCGTCGGTACCCCGCAAACACACACACCCAGAATTTATTAATAACATGCAGAAAACTCACCCGATAAGACCCGGATTCAATCCGAAAAGCCCTCGGATGAGATCATGAACATCCCCCATGAATTAGGCAAGAACATAACTAATACTAAGTGCAGAAATTAGGCCAAAAACAGAGAATGGGCCAAAAACTGAAATAAACGGCTACAAGTCCTCATATGGATAATGTCTTCCATGCATAAAATAAAACAACTGAAATAAAACTCTCTAGCGACGAATTGAAGATGCGGCGATGATCTGATGGTGCTGATCAGGCCTACATCAGCTAGTATGAGCCTTGGATGATCATGGCTGGGCTTTAACTGGTAGAATCGTGCCTATTTGTCTTCCATACCTTCTCCATTGGGGTGTCATTGCTTCTTGAAGTATCGGTTGGGTGACAAACGGGGGTGGATATTTTATGCTCCCATATTTGCCCCCTCATCACGAGTCAAGTCCCTTAGTGGCTTGGCGGGTCATGATTCGTCATTGAGTGAGGCACCTTTGGCTCGCATCTGGAAGACACCTTCTTGCTTTGTTGACGGCTTGCACTTTTTCCGAGAGAGATCTCCACCCCTCTGGCGGCACATTTTCTAGAGGTGGGGATCTCTCTGCCCCCCTAGTAACTCATGCCCCAAAGGGGATCGCAAAGAGACCCATGCCACCTTGGATGTTTTCGTTGTAGTGATACGATAGAATTCATATTTTGTTATACTGCAGAAGATGACATCCAAACCCTTCTGGTCAAAAGTACAAAGTACACGCATCCCTCTCAATGTATATCCATTGTTCAACCAGCTTTGGGACCTCTAAAGAAACTCCACCAACCTCATAAAAGATAGTTGGTGCAACCCAACCTTTCTCTACTAAGTTCCAAACTCTAACATCCAAAGATTCCAGAAATGCTCGCATCCTTGCCTTCCAGTAAGGATAGTTCAATCCATCAAACAATGGAGGACAATTGATTGCATTTCCTTCTCTTTGAGCATCCATTATGGTAACACAAGACCAACAGATAATTTACCAAACAACATTGTTAAGTCTAACAGCCAACCAAGAAGACTTGTGCTCTTATACCAATTGAAAAACGTGTAGGGTACTACTCTGGTGTGAAACTATGGAGCATGACAGAACATTGACAAATACAAAAACTACAGGACCGCATTGGCCGGAAGGCACCAAGAAGGCCTCACGGTAGATTAATATTTATCTTCGCTTATGTGCACTCCTCGCAATCGTATTAATATGAATTTATGCAAGGTGGATTAATGTTAGTTAGTTCTCTCTCTCTCCCCACTATAATTAAGCAAAGTAGATCAGTACGTGGTTTCTGTGTAGTGCAGGGTAAGAGCATACACGGCTTGCATTACAAAATTAGACTACAGCACACACAAATATTTATTACGATGAAAACCCCTCAAGGGAAAAACCTCGCCCCCTGAGCCGGTTGGTGAGAGCAATCCACTAAATTTCAAAGGTCCAATACAAGAATGGAGGCAAGGTCTCCCTAGTAGGAGTTTGCCTCCATGCCTCACCTAATTCCCCCTTGCTCCTCAGCTCCTCGCAAGCCTCTTAACTGGTCGCCTTGGATGATCATGTCTGGGCTTTAAGAGGCTGAGTCGTGCCTACTTATCTTCCATGCCTTCGTCCTTGGGGTGTCATTGCATCTTGAAGTATCGGTTGGGTGTCGAGGGGGTGGATATTTTATGCACCCACATTTGCCCCCTCGTGGTGGCCCAAGTCCCTTTATGGCTTGGTGGGTCATGATTCGTCGTTGAGCGAAGCACCTTTGGTTGTGCCTAAAGGACGCCTCTGTGCTTTGTTGACGGCTTGCACTTTTTTCGAGAGACCTCTCCCCTCCTCTGGTGGCTCATTCTCTAGAGGTGGGGGTCTCTTTGCCCCCTTGGCGGCCCATGCCCCAAAGAAAATCGCAAAGAGACCCACACCACCTTGGATGTTTTTGCCGTAGCGATATGATAGAATTCATATTTTGTTAAACCGTAGAAGATGGCATTCGGACCCTTCTGATCAAAAGTACACGCATCCCTCTCGATGTCTATCCATTGTTCAACTGACTTTGGGACCTCTGAGGAAATTCTACCAACCTCTTAAAAGATAGTTGGTGCAACCCAACATTTCTCTACTAAGTTCCAAACTCTGACATCCAAAGATTTCAGAAATGCTCGCAGCCTTGCCTTTCAGTAAGGATAGTTCGATCCATCAAACAATGAAGGACACTTGATTGCATTTCCTTCTCTTTGAGCATCCATTCTGGCAACACATGACCAACAGATAATCTACCAAACAGCAACGCTAAGTCTAACAGCCAACCAAGAAGACATGTGCTTTGATACCAATTGAAAAACATACAGGATAGTGCTCCGGTGTGAAACTATGGAGTGTGATAGAACACTAGCAAATACAAAAACTACAGAACCACGGAACCACCTTAGCCGTAAGGCACCAAGAAAGGCTCATGGTAGATTGAAATTTATCTACGCGTATGCGTACTCGCAATCGTATTAATGTGAATTTATGCAAGGTGGATTAATGTCAGTTGGTTTTCTCTCTCCCCACTATAAGCAAAGCATATCAGTACATGTTTTCTGTGTAGTGTAGAGTAAGAGCATATAATGCTTGCATAACAAAAGTATACTACAGCACACACATATCTATTATAATGAAAACCCTTTAAGGGAAAAACCTCGCTGACTGAGCCGATTAATGGGAGCAATCCACTAAGCTTCAAATGTCCTATACAAGAATGGAGACAAAGTCTCGCGGGCCCTACTAGGAGTTTTCCTCCACACCTCATCCAATTCCCTCTCGCTCCTCAGTTCCTCCCAAGCCTCTTAATTGGTTGTCTTTCATCCGATCGAACATGAGTGGCCCTAGATGCTCACTCGAGATGACGCCCGGACTCTCTCATTGCACGCGGAGACACCCCAACGCCGGCCAAAGATAATTGCACCCCACTGTGGGTGCTATCGCCGTTTAAGGGACTACTTCACCAATTTCCCGAATCAACGGGCCCCAAAGGAATTGCAACGGTTTAGCCGTATACCTACTAAGGGGAATTAGAATTCTTCTTGCTAGATTCACTCAAAGCAAGACTCAACCCTCTTCTGATTCACTCGAAAGAACCAAACACATGGGATTTGCAAGGGAAGGAATAAAGAAGCAAATCAAATCAACCGCAAATCGGCAAAATGTATAATTTTTCTCCATGGGGAAGAGGGCCTTGCTGAGATAGTAGACAGGTCGCTCAACGTGGTCCCTCTCGATGACTAGCAATAAACTGAGAGCCCTCTCTGTAACGGAAAAGTAGATACCAATTTCTTTGCCATCCTCCGCCGCGGCAACGACAGGTGGCTTTGCCATGTACTCTTTAATAGCCTAGAAAGCGTCTTTCCAACCATTGTTGTCAAGGCGCGCAACTAGGTGCGCTAGGCGCCCGGAGACAGCTAGGCTCCAGTGCGCACAGGCGCACATCACTAAGCGGCGGCCTAGGCGCGCCTAGGCTAGGCGCATGCCTAGTTTTAGGCAATGATTTTTGTTTTTTTTTTTAAGTAAAACCCAACCCGCCCCCATCTTCTTTGTTCATTTTGTTGTTGTATACTTGTTTATACTATGTGTTCATTTTGTTGCATGCATTTGATTAGAATATGCTCAATTTTTTGTTACTAAGTGTTTGTATTTTATATGTTCATTTTGTTGTTTACTTGTTTATACTATGTATGTGTCATTGTATTGCATACATTTGATTATAATATGTTCAATTTCATGTTAGTAAGGTATTATATTGCTTCCTATTACATATATACCTACAAGTATAAACTATACATATATACCCGTGCCTGGAGAATGCATATGCACATAAGATCACGCCTATGCACATAAGGCCATGCCTAGGCGCTAAGCTCCTAGGTTCCCTCCGGGCGCCTAGCCTCGCCTTGATGCCTTGACAACTATGTTCACAACGTTCATCCCATGAGAATATTGCCACCTTTCTAAGCAATTCTAATAAAGACTGACACCTGTCTGACTGCTTGGAAATGAACCGATTGAGCGATGTGCGTCACTCCATGAGCCTTTGCACTTCCTTCCGGTTCCTGAGATAGGGTATATCGATCAAGGCGCATATCTGGTCGGGGTCGACCTCGATTCCTCGTTGGGTCACTATGTATCCCAGGAATTTACCTGAAGAGACTCCAAATGCGCACTTGATGGGGCTAAGTTTCATGCGATATTTGTTGAGGTAGCTAAAGTCTCCGCGAGATCCTCAGCATCGTGCCTCCACACCTAGCTCTTAACAAGGAAGTCACCAACATAAACCTTAGCATTCCTTCATATCTGGTCCTTAAACATAGTGGTGACAAGTCGTTGATAAGTTGCGCCCACGTTTTTCAAACCAGACGGCATTACATTATAGCAAACCAGTCCTTGGCATGACAAAGGTCGTTATCTCCTGGTTGTGTGGATGCATGGATATTTGGTTGTATCCAGAATACTCATCCATAAAAAATAAAAATAAAAAACCAACGCGTCCCGTCGTTGAGTCCACGAGCTGGCTGATTCGTGGAAGGGGGAAGTTCTCCTTGTGGCATGCCTGATTGAAGTCAGAGAAGTTGACGACTTGACGTACACCCGGACATTACCGTTCTTCTTTGGGACTGCCACGATATTTTGTCGATCCAATCCGGGTAAGAGACCAGCGTACGAATCTAGACGTTAGCAATTTGTCGATTTCTTCGTTCACTCCGTCTATCTTGAGAGAGGAGATGCGTCGTGTCTTTTGTCGCATCAGGACGACCCCATCTTTAATGTTGAGCCGTTGACACGCAATCATTGGATCTAGCCCCGGAAATTCATCGTGGCTCCAATCAAACACACTTTCATGTTCTCGGTGGAATTGAATTAGCAGTTGAGCCTCTTCCTCCGCCATATTGCCTCCCGGTAAAAGTGCGGTTTGGGCCATGTGGAGTACATCAAGTGGGATTATCATGTTCCAACAAGTAGTATCTGAGCCATTCCGCAATTTTCAACCAAACATATCACAAGTGACTAAAAATTCTGGTAAGCGAAAGATGGCTACAAGGGATGCAGTCAAGACATGCAATTCGACAAGCAACGAGAATTACAAGCACAAAAGAGATCCAAGAGGCAAGGTGAAGTGTCTGAGTGGCTCACCTGGGTGATCAGAGACATGGCACGATGCTGGAGGAGGAGGAGGGAAGGCGGTGACCGGATACCACACGGCTCCCAATTCCCACCCTGCTGTGGCGATCTAGCTGTGTATTTCAGTACAAACTACAAACCCCCTTCTTCCCGGTGAGGGATGGGAGACCCGGATGAAGAGAGGAGGGGAGGGAGGCGGGAGCTCGGTTGTGGGGCCCACGGCGTTCCCGGTTGGTCGACGAGTGCGGTTGACTTCAGCCTCCCCTCCCCCTCTACCGGTCAACACCATCACACCAGAGGCATCCTGTACTACCCAGTGGGAAAATGGATCGACTGCTGGTGAGATTGGTGGATTTGGTGGGGTTTTATTTGACTACCACGTGGCGTGGTTTTCAGCACGTCTGCGTGCCATACAACCGCGGGGCCTACTGCGATTCAAGAGATGGGGCAGCGGTCCCCAGCACATGGGGGTACTGGCCCCCAGCACTCACAGCTTACTGATAGGCTCTGACACTAGTGGGCCCCGCGGCTGTATGGTACACAGGATGTGCTGAGAGCACTTCCAAATTCACAATCTGGTCAGACTAGGGTGGAACACCTGCTGAGAGCATGTACAACGGCCTCCTCAAAATTGGCCTTTTTCTCCGAAGCATGATTGAGGAGGTACTCTATACCACGTCGTCTTTGAGAAGAGAAGGTAGATAAGTGTCTTCAACAATCTCCTCAAAATTACAGTGATCTTTCATGTCATATATGGACTCCAAAAACTAGTTTGAATCGATCAATTTCTGATTATATCATGATAATGACAGACAATATCATTTGGATTGCACGATCGTCACCGTACGACTACGATTTACAAAGTCGAAGTCACACCCTTGCGGACTTTTTGACATTGAGAATGATTTTTCCTCATCAATGTTGAGGAGGAAGTTGAGGGGCACCGTATGATCCCACTACTAAGAAGTCTGCTGGAAGCAATTTTCTTTGAATTCTCCTCATTGGTGTTGGGACCAGCTGATTTGAGGAGGCCGTTGTACATGCTCTGAGGGTGAGGGGGTGGAAGTAGACAAAAGATGGTGCATTCAGGGGCCGACGGGGGGAGGGGGGGCACTGGGGAAATTTTATTCACACCCCAAAAATGATAAACATATCATGTTCATTTCTCAAAAAAAAAAAAAGAACATACCATGTTCCTTGGGAAAATTTTCTGGGGTATGTTCATATTTGGGGGGTTAATAAAATTTCCCATTTTTTGAGTGGGTGGTTGTAACGTGTAAAGAGGGCAGGCATTTCTTGACCCGACCTGCCGATTCGATCGGAACCGGACCTAAAGTTAGCAGACTTGGGTTTGGCCTAAACAGGCTCGAATCATAAATGGAATGACCCGATTGACCCTTTTTTTTAATGGGTTGAATTTGGATTTGGATTTGGATTTATATGTATAACCCGACTTTATCTGTTTATTAAATGGATCGTGTCGATAGTTAACAAGTCAACAACCTGTTTATAACCCGACTAACCAGGCTGTTAGTTGGTGTGTCGAGTGGGTCAGGGCTTTCAAAAGACTCGTGTATCATGGTGTGCCCACGTGACACGATTTGATGCACATAAAGCAAGCATATATGCAACTAATGTCACGCTCCAGAAATCTGGAACCGATTCCCTGGGGTGTGAGATGAGAAAAACCAAGGGTTTTAGGGTTTGGTCAACTATCTACTTCAAAAAGGGTTTCCACATGGCTCCTACTCTCTCGTGAAAAAAAAAGGAGAGAGAAACAAGGGTTAATTTAAACTTGAATTTTTTTTTAATAAAATATTTTATTAAAAGAAAAACTGGGAGAGTTAAAGGTGATTACGCTCGACCTTCAGCCGGGCTATCCTCTCAGTATGTGTGGCCTGACAGTGTCCCACATGCTGAAAGAAGTCCCTCTTGAGGGAGCACAAGGCTCAAGCCTCTGACAGGGAGCTGAGTAGCCTCGCCCGCTCTCTAGCACTCGGGCACTGGTTTAGAGGTCCTATCTACGAGGCTAGTCAATTAGATAATTTTACAACTTATATTTTCATAGTGAGCTACCCTAGTCTTGGGGCCTTGAGGAGAGGCCTACCCAAAAAGAATTCAACTGTATCATTGCCACTAATAACATACACTAAGCCAAATCTAGTTCGATTACAATGCCAGAAAGAAGGACTACTACACGACATACTAAAATCTAAAACTTCACCGCCATCCTACTCCGCCACTAGCCTCGTGCTGCAGCTACCCCTGAGTCTCCGAACCTACAGAAGAGCCTACTCGTGGGAATAAGTAGCCCCCAAAATGAATTGGGAGATTAGCCAAATTAATGGCTAGTGACAAGCTAACTGCCTAAGTAATTAATGACGCCCGTATTTATAAACAGTTAACTGATTAGCCTAGTTGTCCAACTACATTCTCAATCACGCCCTAAATGTCCATGAAGTGTCTATATTTGCATGCAATCCCTATTGTCGCTAGGTTATCGAGTATACCATTTCTACAATTCATAATTAATAAAATTAAACACACTCAATGTGATCCCCGGATATTTTGTTCATCCTGCCCTCGGTCGGGCATTACTATAGGGCCTTTTTATTTCGATGTAGAGTGCCAACTCTCTCGTCGTGCATACTCCGATCCATGCACAAAGTCACCCATATGATCATAAGGGGTTTCCCGTCTTTTATGATGGAGCTCTACCGCCCAACTTGCTTTCCTTGGGGGCTTCAACTACCCCTGGGTCAGGATTGCTAAGCCAATCCTTACTAGAGGGCACCTCCTATTGGCTTTACCACAACCCTTGCCCGTGACCCCCTAGCCTACTGATCTTCGGCTGTGCGTGCAGGGTGGTTCACGGCCCTTGCACGCACGGGGTCCAATCTTTCCACATGATAGATTATTATAATAATAAAATAGCTTCAATGTTTTACCCCAGGATTCGCACCACGCTCATAACCCATGCATCATAATAAACCTAAATTACTCTCGCCCGTATTTCCGTGTGCCCGGGTCTCCACACTCCACTTAGGAGGGTGGGCCCCGATAATTATTATTTAATTATTAATTTTCCAAAAACTTAAAGGAATCCTACTTACGGTGTCCAAGAAATCAAAAAAAATATTATTTAATTTCTATAATAGCATAATTAATTATCTAAAACAGCGTGCAGTGTAACCTGGAAATTGTGCTCGGGCTGATGCTGCTAGGCACCCTCCACTCAGTCTTCGACTTGGTCCACGCGCCTACTAACTGCCAAACATACCAGCGGTCTATGGTCATTAAGTGCTACTAAAATATCACTGGCTTAAGCCTAAGTTGGCTGAGTTGAGAATTTATGCATCATCGGACGTCGGTCTACTGGCACGCAAAACGATGCACCAAAGGTATCGTCTTGGTTAGTCGGTAGTGCCGACACCAAGAGTCACACTAGGGTCCAATAGCATTAATCCGACCAAACGATCGTGACTGCGTCGGTCGATGGCGGAATCGGCAAAGCCGATCACGGTCGGGCTTGATTTATCAAAAGACGGTTTTGCACGGGAGTCGTACTAGTGACCAGCCTAGGCCGCTAAGTAGTGCATCATTGTCGCTAAAAGGGGTCGGTCTCGTGCGCAACGACTACATTAGGTGTTTGGACCCACATTGGTATCATCAACCTTGAGGCGAGCGTGACCCGAGGAGATCCAACTCGCTAACCTCTAGTATGGGCTCTTACAGGGCTAGATCAACTTCGCATGGAAGATCGAGGGTCGGGTTGGTGTGCCAGGGCAGAGCTTGGCGTGAGATGATCGGAGTTACCTGCCGCCAGTCCACTAGTCGTCAAGCAACTGGCAATGGTCGTGGCAGGGGGGCAAGGGAAAAATTACAGTCTAGCTTGGTCGGCATATTGGTGACGAGGCGTGAGGTGACACCGAGCCAAGGGCGATCGAGTGCTATCAGTCGCCCCGCTGCCAACGGCGAGGCCATCGGCAACCTCGACAACGAAAGCCCAAAAGATAGGGGTAGAACCTAGCTAGTCAGACCGGTCGAATGGGGTTTGGCCTGGCTTGGTCGGTCTTGCCGACTGTACTGTCGCCGGCCATTTGGCCGGCAGTCATGGCTGCAACCATAGTGAAGGCCACAGGGGGTGGGGACGATAGGGTCCACAAGAAAAAGAGGCCGCCGGCACCGGGTCGGCTTCGCTGGCTGCATAGCCACCGGCCACATGGCCGATGGCCATGGCCGCGCAGGTCACAACAGGGAGGGGCTGGTCTGGTCCGCACCACAAGGAAAAAAACACAGGGAAGAGGGGAGACTGACCGTTCAGTCAGAGGAAAAAAGCCGGTGACGGCTCTGGCTACAGCTCCTTCTTCGGTCGACAACTCCTTCTCCGGCACCGGCTGCTGCTCCTCTCCGGTCGGTCGACCTTCTCCGGCGCCGGCTGTAGCGCGCAGGCCACACGGGGAGGAGAGGAATCAGGGGAGAGATAGAGAGAGGAAGAGAAAGATCGGGGACGGAAGAGAGATCAGAGAGAAGAGAGGGTCAGGGGGTCGGACTGGGGAGAGAAAAAAGGGGGTCAGGTTGGGGTTTTAAAGGGAGGGGAGAGGCAGCGGTCGGTGTTCGGCGGGATCCGGAGCCAGAGCCGTCTACTCTCCCCAGGATCAACGCTACTTCAGCACTGCCATATCAGCACATGCCTTGGCTATAAAAGGACCCCTTTGGCATCCAGAGAAAAGTTTGGTTGATTGGTTGGTCATTCGATCAGAGGAAGAGGGGATTCCAGAGCCAGAGCTCTCTACTCTTCTTCTTGCACTATTCTAGTTGCTCGGTGCAACCATATTGTAAGAAGCTTCTCTCGGCCTGTCGAGAGAATGCTCCCCCTATTTCACAAACATTATAGTGCAAACCAGATGGCACCTCTCGCCCGGAGACGTAGGTCGTAAGATCGAACTTCGACAATAACTCCTCGAGTCTTCTCTCTCTCTTTACTCTCTAATCTCTCTAACTCTACAAACCATACAATTCAATCAAGAATTATGGGACGAGGTCTCTAATCAAGATGACACAGAAATTTCCCCCATAATCTTTGGCGTCGTCTGTAGGAAATCATTAGAGGTCTTACCAACTCCTACTCAACTTGTGGTGATAAGCCACAAGTCCTCCTTCAAGTCCACTTCAACCTTTTCATCATGCCGACATCAATGCGCTCAATGGTGAAGGCCAACACCAACCCTCCGAACGTGGGTGTGGACCTGACAAACAATGTACTAATCTAGGACGAGCTAGAAGTCTTGATAGCAACTAACCGAAGATACGTCCAGTAGCGACTGGGGCCACAAAGCAGTCATCCGGAAGGCCGCAGTAATCGGTAGGACCATGCATCCCCGAGGCGTCGATCTGGCAATGAGCACGTTGCCCAAAGGGACGAGGCTCCAGCTTCTTATCAAATCTCGGCTGCTGAACCTTCTCAAAAAGAACGCAGTCCTCGAGCGAAAAAAAGACTCCATGAAGAAAGCAGTTGAGAGAGCGGGGGTTGTGGTCCGCAACGCACCCACCGCCAATGAAAAACCACCAAAGACTCGCCCGACCATGAGTCATCGTTTAGAAGAACCGCATTGGCCACGTACCTAGAGACGTCAGGTATCGACGTAAGCACTAAGGCAAACGGTGTAGGATTGTCTCGATGTCGACGGCGCACCAAGCTACTGCTGGGAAAGGTCGTCTGAATCAACGGGGTCCACAGGATGCCCCATCCACTCACGTGTGAGAGCAACAGATGCTCGTGTGCTACTCAACCGAAGAAGATAGACCACCGACATGGGATGCCACCATCAAAATCGAAGGCTGCTAATCGCTTCAGCAGGGCCCTTGCATCTTGAGGTGCTCACAATCCTATTTCCTAAGGATTGGTGAACTCTAAGCTTGTCAGAGTTCAACTGCATCAACGGAGACCCTATTTTCCACATCCGAGGGCCCTTCCAGTAGGGAAGAGGCAAACTCAGAGGAAGCAAATGATATTCACTGAGCTGAACACCTCGATTGAAGACTTCGCCTACTTGCATAAACAAGTCCTTCTGCAAATGGCCACAGCCTCTCCCTCCAAATTCCGATCAGGCGGGGAATACAACAGCTTATTGCGAGTTCCATCGCAGCCATGACCACCCAACCTCTACATGTCGGAAGCTAAAGCATCATATCGAAGACTTGGTTCAAGAAGGAGCGCATTTTCGTCCACAGCACTTCAAAGTCTTTCAGCTTAATTGATATCGATCTTTTGTCAGGGATGGCTCGGTGGATCAAAGGGCTATGTCGGCGAGCGCAACCTTTGCTATCCGTGATCATAATGGGACTCTTTTGGTTGTTGGTGCTATGTATCTAATCATGGCCTCTGTGCAGGTGGCGGAACAAGGGAGCTATGGGAAAGTCTCCTCGCAGCCTCTATTTTGTTTCATGGGCACACACTGTGTATCAAAGGAGACTCTCAATGTGTACTCTCCCAATTGTCTACAAACACCGTCTCGTTCCTTCTTATAACCAACTGCAAAGCATCTGCTCCGGTCTGCTGTGAGCGTCTGACGATCTCACATCTACTGGGAAGGGAACTCCGTGGCTGATTGGTTTGCCGGGTATGCATGGGCGTCATGCGCTTCTATGTTTCGGACCTTCGATTTTTTTTCAAAAGTTATACGGTATGTCCGAAACGATTGTAGTCCATGTTGTTATAGACTAGTGCATGCTCGTGCCTTCGGCACTGCAGCGGGCCGCCTTTGGCGGCACCACACCTAACGGCACAGCATTGGGCCACCATCGACAGCAACACCCCCATCGAGCATTACCACCCCCACCCATACCGTCGTATTTGGCGGCAACACATCTAATCGCATTCGGCAACAAAACACTTTCGACGGTAACACCAGCCTACATCAGCCCCGCCTAGACGGACCGACGACCCCGGCGCACCTCCCACCTCCACCAAAATCAGAGAGAGAGAGAGAAAGAGATGAAACCGAGGGGGTTGAGAGAAAGAGAGAGAGAATGACCCAACCCCACCCCAGGTTCTCTCTCTCTCTTTTTCTCTCTCTCTATCAACCCGACCCGACCCCACCCCACCCCAGGATCTCTCTCTCAACCCGACCCGACGCTCGGTGTGGACGCGGCCGGACACTGGCCCCGACACCGTCACCCGCCGCTGCTCGTCGAGGCCTTGGTGGGCCCCTATGACGTTGTCCACATGTTCTTCGATGTGGGCCAGATGGGCCGGATTGGTTATGGACCCCGGCGCACCCCCCACCTCCACCAAAAACACACACACACACACACACACACAGAGAGAGAGAGAGAGAGAGAGAGAGAGAGAGAGAGAGAGAGAGAGAGAGAGAGACCCATTTAACAAATGGGTCGTGTCAACCCGATGGACCCAACTTGACCCGTTTAACAAATGGCCGGGTCGTATCAACCCGACCTGACCTGACCCGAGCCAACCCGAACCAACTCGAGCCAACCCGACCTAACCCGGCCCAATCCGACTTGTCTTGACCCAACCCCGACAGGTTTACATGGGTTCTATTGACCCAACCCGAGCCAACCTGACCCGACACGACCCGACTCGTTTAGTAAACGGGTTAAACAGGTTGGGTCGGGTCAACCCGTTTATTAGATGGGTCGGTTTCGGTTTAAGTTTTTGACCTGTTTATTAAACGGGTCGGGTTTGGGTCGGGTGTTTTGCCCTTATACATATGTCACAACCCGACCCGAACCCGAACCCGACCCGACCCACTGCCACCCTTAAGAGAGAGAGAGAGAACTGAAAAAAAAAAAAAAACAATGCTGAAACTGAAAACAAAATAGAGAAAACCTGGAAAAAAAAGAGAAGAGAAACAGACAATTGAAAAAAAATTAGAAAAATAAACAAAAAAGAAGAGAACCTGCTAAAACTGAAGAAAAAAAAAACAGAGAAGAACCTTGGGGGGTTGAGAGAGAGACAGAGATACAACTAAAAAAAAAAACAAATTTGAAACTAAAAATAGAATAGAGAAAAAGCTAGCTGGGAAAAAAAAAGAAACAGAACATTGGGGGTTCAGTTGAGAGAGAGAGAGAGGGGGGGGGGGTTCAGTTGAGAGAGAGAGAGAGATACAACTGGAAAAAAAAAAGAAAAATAAACAAAAAAAAAAGAGAACCTACTAAAACTGAAAAAAAAAAAAAAAAAAACAGAGAAGTACCTTGGGGGTTTGAGAGAGAAAGAGAGAGAGAGAGAGATACAACCGGGAAAAAAACAATGCTGAATTGAAAAAAAAAATTAGAGAAAATCTGGGAAAAAATAAAGAGAAATTGAGAAAGTGAAAAAAAAACAGAGAAGAAACTGTTGAAGTTGGAAAAAGTATCAGAGAAGAACCTTGGGGTTTCATTAGAGAGAGAGAGAGAGAGAGAGAGAGAGAGGAAGTGTTTAGTTGCGAGAGAGAGACAACTGAAAAAAAATCAGAAAAATAAACAAAAAAAAAAGAGAATCTGCTAAAACTGAAAAAAAAAAGAAAACAGAGAAGTACCTTGGGGGTTTGAGAGAGAGAGACACACACACACAGAGAGAGAGAGGGGGGGGGGGTTTAGTTGAGAGAGAGAGAGAGAGAGAGAGACAACTGAAAAAAAATTCAGAAAAATAAACAAAAATAAAAGAGAACCTGCTAAAACTGAAAAAAAAAAAACAGAGCAGTACCTCGAGATAGAGAGAGAGAGAGAGAGAGAGAGAGAGAGATACAATCGGAAAAAAAACAATGCTGAAACTGAAAAAAAAAATAGAGAAAATCTGGGAAAAAATAAAGAGAAATTGGGAAACTGGAAAAAAAAACAGAGAAGAAACTGCTGAAGAACCTTGGGGTTTCAGTTGAGAGAGAGAGAGAGAGAGGGGGGGGTGGGTTCAGTTGAGAGAGAGAGAAAGAGAGACAACTGAAAAAAAAATCAGAAAAATAAACAAAAAAAAAAAGAGAACCTGCGAAAACTGAAGAAAAAAAAAACCAGAGAAGTACCCCGCGAGAGAGAGAGAGAGAGAGAGAGAGAGAGAGAGAGAGAGAACCGGGAAAAAAACAATGCTGAAACTGAAAAAAAAATAGAGAAAATCTGGGAAAAAATAAAGAGAAATTGCGAAACTGGAAAAAAAAACAGAGAAGAAGCTGCTGAAGTTGGAAAAAAAAATCAGAGAAGAACCTTGGGGTTTCAGTTGAGAGAGAGAGAGAGAGAGAGAGAGAGAGAGAGAGAGAGAGAGAGAGAGAGAGAGAGAGAGAGAGAGAAAGAGACAACTCCCCACTATCCTCTTATCCAAGTCTCTCTCTTTTAAATCCCAACCGCCCAACCTGATAACAACTCCCCACTATCCTCTATCTCTCTTTTTTCCTTTATTTCCATTTAATCAAAACCTGATCGCAGCCGTCCATGTTATTCAAAACCATCTGATCTCACCCCCTCTATCTCTCCTATTTTCTCTCTAATTGATTCTCTTTCCTTATTTTACCGTCCCTCTCTTCAAATCTCTCTCTCTCTCTCTCTTGCCATGTAACCGAAACTCCCTCCCTCTCTCCTCATCTAAATCCCGCAACACCCCTTGTGATCCTCTCTTTATCCCCATTAATCTCCTTACATAATCGCCCCTTACACCCAGCCATTAATACCTTATATGCATGCAATTAAATACAATTAATATTCTATATAGAGCATTTATTTAATTTCTGAAGGAGCCATCAAGTGCAGCTTATATTCTTTTATGTATGGATGGTTGTGATGATGCGTAGTTATTTTTTTTGTCTAGTCAACTTGTTTCGTTTTGTCTAGTCAGTAATTTTTTTGTCTAGTCAGCTTTTGGTGCCATTTTGTCTAGTCAGCACGAAAGCGCCGTGCCATGTTATATAGACTAGTGCATGCCCGTGCCTGTCGGCACTGCAGCATGCCCGTGCCTGTCGGCACTGCAGCAGGCCGCCTTCGGCGGCAACACACCTCCCAGGCATCACCACCCCCACCGTCTTATGCGAGGACAACACACCTGACCGCCTTTGGCATGCCCGTGCCAATTAGCACGAAGCAGGAGCCTTCGGTGCGACCAACCACCCCCCAACTCCGCTACCCCGGGGGGAGAGAGAAAGAGAGAGAAATAGACGGGTTTGGCCTAAACGGGTTCGGGTCATAAACGGGTCGACCCGATTGACCCGTTTATTTAATGGGTCGGGTTTGTACTTATAGCCCGATTGACCCGTTTAACAAATGGGTCGTGTCAACCTGACCCGACTCAACCCGATCCAACCCGAACCAACTCGAGCCAACCTGAACCAACCCGATCAAAACCGGCCCAATCCGACTTGTCTTGACCCAACCCGACAGGTTTACATGGGTTTTGTTGACCCAACCCGAGCCAACCCGTGCCGATACAACCAACCCGTTTAGTAAATGGGTCTATTCACGTCAACCCGTTTATTAGGTAGGTCGGGTTTGGGTTTAAATTTTTGACCCGTTTATTAAACGGATCGGGTTCGAGTTGGGTGTTTTGCCCTTATACATATGTCTCAACCCGACCCGACCCATTGCCACCCCTAGAAGAGAGAGAGAAACAGAGAGAGATTATTATATAGATTCCCTTCAGCCGTCCATTTTTCTCCAACCCGAACAACCACCATGCAGAATTTGTTCACTTTTACAGAGGTTTATGTGTAAATAGAGAAGATTGGAGGGTTGATTTGTAAAATATTCTTTTATTTTATATCGGGCCTTAAAAGTTTGTATCTTATAGGGGGAGATTGGGCTAATTAAGTGTGCCAGGCCTTCTTTTCATTCGGGATTGAGACTATTTAGTTAGGTTGGGATCTTGGAGGCTTCTATTTTACATGGGGCCGTCTTTGGTGACCGCCTTAATGAATTTGTGGTCAAGCTGGCCTTGCTTAGTCATATTCCAAGGGTCCTTAGAAGATTTTTGGTTTTTTACCAGATTCATCAGTGCGTGCATTCAAGGGAATTCTTATGGACGATAGGATTTTACCGAAATATCTTTGATGCCAATAACGATTAGGGAAATTTTATTCATACCCCATAAATCTATAATTAGCCCCCATTTCCAACAAACTTGAACACACCCCATCTTTTTTTTTCATACCCCATTCTTATCCCAAAAATACCCTTCCCTCTTACACACCCCCATCAATACACCCCAGTTAAATGGCCCGCTCCAACTTGATTATACCCCAATCAAACACATAACCCTTAAATATACCCTAATTATATGCACTCTTGAATACACCCCACTCTTAAATAAACCCCATGCCGTTGGCTGGTACTTGAAGGTAGGGGTGGCAATCCTTGACCCGACCCGAACCCAACCCGAAGTTAACGGGTTTAGATTTGGCCTAAACGGGTTCGGGTCATATAAGGGTCAACCCGATTGACCCGTTTATTTAATTGGTCGGATTCGGGTTTGTACTTATAGCCCAATTGACCCGACTTTGACCAGTTTACCAAATGGGTTGTGTCAACCCGACCCGACCTGAGCCAACCCGACCCAATCCGATCAAATCCGGCCCAATCCGACTTGTCTTGACCCAACCCGGTAGGTTTACATGGGTTCTGTTGAGCCAACCCGACCCGTTTAGTAAACGGGTTAAACGGGTCGGGTCGGGTTTGGGTTTAAGTTGTTGACCCGTTTATTAAACGGGTCGGGTTCGGGTTGGGTGTTTTGCCCTTATACCTATGTCTCAACCCGACCCGACCCGACCCATTGCCACCCTACTTGAAGGCAGACGTAGGGCTGCAACTTGGGCGGGCCAACCGGAACCCAACCCGAGCCCAACTCGAACCCAACCCAAATTATGGCAGGTTAACCTAAACCCAACCCGAGCCCAACCCGAATTATTTCTCCTCTACCATATGAAAGCCGATCAACCCATCCCGCACAACCTTATCAACCTGGCCAACCCGACGGATTAGGCTAGGGCTAAGGAAGTTCAAACAGACCTTGGGTTGGGTTGGGTTGGGGGTACAAAAGATGCTAAGTTAGGGCTTTGAGGTTTGGGGTACAAAAGAAAAGGGCAATGTTGGTATTAAAGGGTCGTTGAGTAAGTTATTGAGAAACCATAGGGAGACGGGGGCTAGTTACATATTTTTGGGGTATGAATAAAATTTCCCAAAGATTAGGATAAATTACACTTTGCCCCTCTGTAGTTTTGCTCAAAAACACTTAACTCCCATGTAGTTTATTTTGTTCCAAATCGCTCCCTAAAGTTTGAAATGTTAGCACAATACACCCTTCTGTCAACTACATAATTTCCTTGTTTGGTGTTTTTTATCTGATCGAAACTGAATTAAAGAGGGCAAAATGTTGTTTTATAGCTATAAGGGGGTTTAGTGTTTTTAAGTTAAACTTCAGGCGGTAAAGTGTAAATTACTCTAAAGATTCTTATATTAATTGAGATTTGAGAGTATTTTTTTGAGGGATTTCGGGTGATTGGGTTGCCTTCCTTGTGAGCCAATTAATTTTGTATTAATTGAGGGACTTCCCTTGTGAAGAAATGAAGGGATGAGCCCCACTCTATGGTTAGATCAAGAGATGATGATCAAATTTATCCGTTCATTTTTGTCTAGTCAGTAAATTGTTCCGTTTTGTCTAGTCAGCATGTAGACCGTCGTCTTTTGTTATATAGATGCGCCTATTAGTAATCTCTTGACCTAGTAGTGTAGTCTGGGTACCAAAATAAACTGAGTACGACGCCGCAGTTTCCAAAGTTATTTCGTCCGGATATAAGAACGGTCTAAACTCGATGCCGCAGCACAATCCCTCCCTCCTTCCCTCCGGCGCCGAGAATCCATGGCGGAGAACAGTGAAGTCTCCGAGGAGCAAGGCAACAGCCGTGCTCCCTCCCCTCAGCCTCCATCGACGTCCGCCGATCCTCCACCCCTCGACATCTCATCGTTCACGCACACTCCTGCCTACTGGTACCCCTTCAACCTCCCCTGCCATGCATCCATCCATCCTTGCATCGGTTTATGTTGCTGCATTTTGGCAGTGACACTGACAAAGCAGGCGAAAGCTTCAGCTGCCACAACCGGGTTGAGCACCACCTGGTTGGTGGTATTCTTGCCATTCTATGCATGCCATGTGTGATTTTTTTTCCAAGTATTGTTGTTTCGGTGTGCAAAACAATTAAAAACCCAAGTTTTCAGCATCTACAAATTATAAGAGAATTTTGATTAATCCATATGCTATGTTCGATTAATGTCACTACTCATATCGGATTGGTCCGACTGATGTGGTGGTGATGCTAAGATCCCATTTTGGCCTAGTTGTTGTGGGATGACAACTTGCTTGTGTGGGTTCAACTGAGAAGACAATCGGCGGTTTTAAGTAACAGAGGCATTAGGTAATAGATTGGTGAAGCTAAGGTAAGTTGAATGGACCCAATTCACTAGAGAAGTTGACACGATGTGTTTACCACGTCTCTGTTAAGAAAATAACACGATGTGCTTACCACTTCGGCCCCAAAATGTTTAGCAAGATATTTGCTAAGCATTTAAGCAATAGAACTCTAGCCATCTCCTAAATAACTCTATTCTTTCTTTCAACAACACCATTTTGTTGAGGTGTTTTAGGAGTAGAGAATTCATGCATAATTCCAAGTTCATCACAAAACACAAGGAACCCAGTGTTTTCAAATTCACCACCATTATCACTCCGTATTCGAGTCATTGTGTAACCTTTCTCATTTTGGACTCCCTCAGCAATTTTCTTGAAATGTTCAATAGCTTATGATTTTTCTCTCAAGAAGGAAACACATGTGAATCGAGAATAATCATCAACTAGGACTAAGACATATCGTTTCCCTCCCAAACTTTTAACTCTCATCGGACCCATAAGATCCATATGTATTAACTCGAGGGGACATACAAGATTGATCATCTGAATTCTTTTATGAGCATGTCTTGCTTGTTTCCTTTTCTGGCATGGCCCACAAATAGACTCAGAAGGTTTTTTCGATTTAGGAACACCTCTAACGAACTCTTTATTAGACAACTTGTCAACTTGATCAAATACTTGTAGTTGAGATGTCCTAACCTTCTATGCCAAACAAAGACTTACAGGCTCAACTGTAGCCTGATGACAAACAATGTTCGGACCTTGAATAATTCCATAGCAGTTAGTTATCTGTGGTCCTAACTCCTTCCATAAAGCAGTTACCATGCTTATTGAGAACAACACATCCAGTATTGGTAAAGTGCACTAGGAAACCATTATCACACATTTGACTTATAAACAACAAATTAGCCTTTAGATCTTCCACATAAAGAAGATTTTCCAATCGGGGAAGATCTGGTGCTTCTATAGTTTCTTGACCCAAGATTTTGCATTGGCTCCCATCACCAAAAGACACATTACCACCTTTGTAAGAATCCAAAGAGGTAAACTGGGATTTGTTTCCAGTCATGTGGCGAGAACAACTACTATCAAAAGACCACAAATTTTCTTTGAAAGCACTCAAAGCACTAAGCACAACTTGACACCTAAGAGTATCCTTCCTAACCCACATATATTTGACTTTGGGGATGGGTTGAGAATCTAGAAAACCTTCATGTTGCAAAGGTGGACTTCTCTCCTTCCGATGTCTTATCTTTCTTATTTGAGATGACTCAACAAGTCGAAGGATTTGATCATCAAGATTTTGATTTAGATGCGGAGGTGCAACCTTATCAAATTGACCCCACAGTCTATGACAGTTATACTGAACATGTTACTTCACTCCACAATAATAGCAAATAAGAATTCTTTTAGGAGGTGGTACATAAACAGTTCCAGACTGACCTGTTGGAACATAAGCCTTCTTTGCAGGGACAAATGTGGTCTTCATAGGATGAAAATTGTTATGGGTATAGCCCAGACCACGTTTATCAACGACATCTTTGCGTACATGAAGCATCTTATTAAGTTGGGTATATCCAGAACTTAACTTATTCAAAGTCTTATTTGAATCTTTGGGTTCTTTTTTTTTTTTTTTGAGGGAATTCCTCTCCAAGAGGGAGAGGATGGGGTTAAGCGGTTAAGCCATACCCTAAGCTAATTTATTATAAGATAGAAAGAAAAGTTAATACAAGGACTCGATCACAGGATTGATTTTAGCACCCAAACCAGACGAAAATCCCACAGACCAATTTTTCACTAGCGCCAGAGAAGCACACCAAGTGCTTTCCCACGTCTTTTCCTTGCTCCTGAAGGTGCGGGCATTCCTCTCCTTCCAGATTCCCCAACAAACACCAATAACTAATATGTCCCATGCCGAACGAAGATATTTCTTGATCCTTTTCCGCCGCCAAACCGTCCAGAAGGAGCGAAGAGAGCCTGGGTGACCCTTTAGCCCAATCTTGGCTTGCAAGGACCTCCAGATCGACTTGGAGTAGGAGGAATGGACAGTAAATGGTCGACAGTTTCCCTAGTCCCTACCCCCTCCGCATAGCACACAGGTCAGGTCCGAGACTCCCGGGTGATTTCGCCTTTGCAGATGGATTTTCGTAAGGATCCGCTCATTTAAGGCTAGCCATAAAATGATCCTGCATTTGAGTAGGGCTAAAGCTTTCCATAGATGGGAGGCAAACGGACAGACAACTCCTCCCCTATTGATGAAGCACTAGAAGAACTTCATCGTGAAAGATACCGAGGAAGTCCATTTCCAGAAAGAGGTGTCTCGAGGGGAAGAGACAGAGAAGGAGTCGAGTATTGAATGGAGATCATGCAATTGGCTAAACAGGTGGTCCGGGATAATTTTGCGAAAACGGACAGACTAATTAGGAGTACCATCATAAAAGGTCACTTGGGAGCGAACAGAAGGCTTTGAGTTCTTTTTGTAGACCACTTCTATCACCTACATGGCTATATCTTTGCGTACACTTTTTGAGAAAATCTTAGTTACGAAAAAACATGATAAAACTGATATTTCGAAAAAGCGCAATGTGTGTGTGTGTGTTCTAACAAAAGGTGAACTAAGGGTTTCGAATCTCTTTACCTGCATCCATTAATGAGTCTTCTTCATATGATGAGTTTGAACTTGAATCTTCATCTTGGACTTCCGCAATAGTATAAATGAGATTTGAGTATGTATGATTCAGTTACAACTCAACTCACTCTCATCACTCAATACGGAATTTACCAACACTCAATTTCCTCACAGTTGTCGCATTCCAAAATGTCGCAGACTCGCAGGTAGCCCAAAATGTTGCAGGTAACAAAGAACGGAGGAAATAGATTTCACAGGAAAATTTGGCCATTTTTCTGAATGTAAAAGAACAAGGGTAATTTGATTTCTTGAGACATCAATGTCTCAAGCATTAGATGTCCTTTGCAATTATAATATCCGTCATTACTTGCCAAAAGAATGGACCCTAAGAGCAAAGGAGGGCATGTACTTAAATTAGTCAATCGACGACCGAAACATACTCAACTAGAATTTTTATGGGTAAAAACACAAGGAGAAAGCAATCTCTTGAATAGGTCGATGGTTCCATGTCGCAATACCATCATTGAAAGGCAGTCCAGGCAAGAGATTCGAAGAACAATGCCTTGGATGGCAAGATATATATGAAACTATCAAAAAACATAATTGCTCTCAAGAGTTCAATTTTTTGAAAATCTTCATATATAGAGTATGAACACAAGTACCTGAAAAATTAATATCGGCTATGGATGAAGTTACGCCCATTAAAATGAGAATGGTCATCTGCAAACAAAATATAGTGTATTCACCGGTAATAATGACCAACCCAAAATGTTAGCATGAAAATATCTAATAGAGAAGCAAATCTAGGCCTACAAAGATCAAAAAGTAAGGATGACTATTTCCCCACAAGTCCGTACTGCATTTACGGTTTACTCACACTATGATACAATACTTCACACATTGTTGATGGAAAAGGATGTCATAAGCGTTGAAACCCTATTTTGATGGTCCCTTTTAGGCATTTTACTTTTGTTATTTTCATGTCAATTAAAACATGTATTAATTACACTTTTGGGTTGTTATTAATACTGTAATTAGTAGGCTATTCTCTCTCTTTCTTTGTATATTGTTTTTGAAGTGCCTCGACTTAAGTAGAACCATCCGTCACAAATAACTGTATTATGTTGTGCAGTTACTTTAATAACCACATGCAACCACCCTTCTATTAACTGTTGGCGGTCTATAGAAATTGTTATTATTATTATTTATTTTTATGTTATTTTATTCTTTTACCTAAGCATGGTATTTTCTCTACCATGGGTTTCATTTTTACCGGGCTGAGTATATCATCATTGTCACAAGAAAGCTCATCTACTGAGTGATTATTTGAAAAGGCTACCTTCAACAACAAATACCATGACCTTATGTTATTCTTTGCTTCATACATTTTGGCCATTGGCGACTGTACTACCATTTTGTCTGAAAGTAGAAAGTGGAGATATCAATCTTCTTTGAGGGCCAGGATGCTTCTCACACAGTGCACAACACTGGTGTAAAAAATTGTATTTTGACCTATTTTTGTTTGTCTTGGATTGAAGTTGAGTCTTCTATTATGAACCTAGATGGTGATTGTGTACAGTGTTTTCAGAGGCGGGGGCGTAAGGCGGGGCGTTTTGCCTGATGTGGGGCGGGACGTAAGCCCCAGGGTGTGGGGCGTAAGCCCCACGAATTTTTTATTTTTTAATTTAAAAAATATATAGAAATAAAACATATTATATAAATAGGGAAAACAGATTAAAAACAAACAAAATAAAAAACATTATGAACAAACAAAGCCTACAAAATTGGTTGATAAATCACAAATGTATACAAAATGATAATAAAAATGAACTTATCATTGTCTTTCAACATCATTTAAGATCTAATTCTAAATTTCTAACCAAAATTCAAACTATCTACGTTTATATTCCATAGATTCTATCATTCTATACATGATATATAACCAATTTGAAACAACTTTAGTTTCCAAAAATGTCATAATCGTCATCCAAGAGAGTAAGACGCATATAAAAGATCACACGGGAGCAATCAAATCATTTTTTTTCAACTATGCAGACAAACTTCAGTGGGGCGTAAGCCCAGGCCATTGGGGCGTAAAAGGCGTACCCGGGCGTTTGGGGCGTAAGCCCCAGTGGTTCGGGCGTAAGCCCCACAGGAAAAAAGCCCCAGATTGAGCCGCCCCGGGCGTACCCCGGGGCGAGTTTTTTAAAACACTGATTGTGTATAATGAATTATCTTATATCTAAATTACAAGCAAAAACAGTCAGTATTTTTACTTTTCAAGACTATTTTTAATACACAGATGCACTACCTAGTTTTTTTATTTTGCATCATCAAAGTAAAATGTGTTCTGTTTTTTATTCTCGTTGTCTATTTGTGTATATGAATCTATCTAAATTGCTATGCTATTCTGTTTTCTCACTGCTAGTTTTTTTTTTCTCTATCTTGTGATAGTGAGGAGAATGTTTACTTGCTGTGTAAGAAGCTATCAGTGCTTGGGCTTGCTGATCCAAATGCATTAGATCTTTTTGTTGTATTCATATCCAATGAGGAGAAAAAGGTACTGTTTTATTGTTGTCAACATTTTCCCTTTCCAAATGTATCAGGTAGTTCAACTTATGCAATTTGAGCAAACATAATTGTTTTTCTCTATCTTTTCATGTCCTTTTCATGGATTTCTACATTCTTATATACATCAATGTTTTTGTAATTTATGATGTTAAATGTGTTGATTTCTGATGTTCATTAACATAAACATTAAAACCAAGATCAACCGGAGTTTATGGATTTGTTTCAGACTTGGAATCTTGATACAACACGCTATGTTTGTTTAGAATATTTCATAAGCTCTAGCTCTAAAAGTATAGTATTCTGAATTCAGGAGAATTATGGGACTTTGTATAAACTTCAAATTACTTTTTCAATAAAAATGAGGTGCAGCTTTATATTTTAGATCTGGAGCTTATGAAATATTCTAAACAATTGATGATAAGCTGCAACTCGTTTTCATTGATAAAGTAGAGTGTTCTGAATTCAGGAGAGTTATGGAACTTTGTATAAACTTCGAAATACTTTTTCAATGAAAATGAGTTGCAGCTTTATCATATGTCTAGTTTTTAAACAGATGATATAAATCTTTAACATTTTGTTTCATCAATCATGTATTCATGAACTCGGTGGATGAACCTGATTTAATATATCGGATGTGAATGCGTTCCCTGGTATTTGTGTTTGTAGACTATCTTTAGTCTCTTCTTGTGCATATGAAAACCATGATCCCTGGTATTTGTTTTTGTAGGCTATCTTTAGCCTCTTCTTGTGCATATGGAAATTGCAATAGATTGTCTTATTTATGAATTGAAAAATAGATTGCCTTCTTTATAAATGCATATGAAAATCAATTTTTGTTCCAACACTCCGATTGAAAAACAACTATTCTGTTTAGGATCCGAACCATGGTGAAGAATGTTTAACATGTCTCGTAACTAACAACCTAAGCCTTTTTCCAACATGGTGGGCGTCTATGGGAACAAGTTTATTTGAGAATTTTATAATATGTTGTCGACCTTGTGTCAGCCCCCCACATATTGTAGCAGTAAGACCTGGCTCCTACATCTCTCTCTCTAAAAAAAAAACCTGACTCCTCCTACTTGCAGAATAAATGATTAAATAATTTAAATATTGGAACAAACTATAACAAGAACATCTACAACACAACTTTTATGTTGTGTATATGTACTAGTAATGCCTGTGCCTATCGGTACTCGGATGGCTGTCTTTGGCGGCATCGATAATGCTATCGTGGGGAGGAAGAATTCTTTGGTGACGCTCCCCACATCAACATTAGTGCCCCCCTCGGAGTGGGGTGGGGTGGGGGGGACTGTCAACATTGCATTGTTGAGACTTCGGTGCCATACTAGTCAGGCATCACTCTTGATGCTTGAAAATTGAGCTAGCGTCTAGGAGGGGATTCATGGTCTAAGAGAATGACAAACATCAACACAGTCGTATCAGACGCACATCGACCATGAAATCCCCATATGAGAAGTCGGTTCAATCGCCATACATCCAATGAGAATTCATGACACCTGTGGTGTTTTGGCACTGCAACGACCGCCTTCGGCAGCAGTGGCCCCGCCTCCGGGTGATTGCACCTAAGAGAGAGAGAGAGAGAGAGAGAGAGAGAGAGAGAGAGAGAGAGAGAGAGAGAGAGAGAGAGAGAGAGAGAGGACTGAGGAGAGCCGTCTAGTGACTCATCATAGGCTGAGCCGCCACCGTTTCCTGCCCACCACCATCATCGGCCGCCGCTGATCGTCCCCGCCCCCTACCCGCTGCTATCACTAGCGGAGTAGCGGCCATGTTTGGGTTGAATAGAAGAAATGTTCTTTGAAGAACTTGTTTTCTGTTATAGCAATTAGATCTCTGAGTGGTACTACTTTTGCTCACATGGAGAAATAATATCTATGGCCATACTATAATGGATCTATGGCCTCCCTTTACTGGCAGTTCAATTTGACCAATTAGATTTATACTCCAAATTTCAAATGACCATGATCATCAAATGCAAGCCATAGGATGTTTGTAAATGAAATCTCACATGAACTAAGTAGAATGTCAGCATATTTCATGCAATCTCTGATGAACAAACAATTAGATAAGGCACTATACTGCAGCGGCTGCCTTCAGCAACAAAACTAATATATGTGAGACGAGTTGTTGATTCAAATTAATCAGCATCACAAAGAGGGGTTGTCAATCAATGGTTATCAAGCATACTGATATATGTGAGATTATTGAATGAGTGATATTTCTTACATATATACTTGAACCAAGCCATATATAAGTAATACTCTATCGCGATTAAATGAGTTCAATCCATTCCTTTAATCTCCAAGCTTTTCAGTCCCTCACGATGCATGCCTACTCATTAACAAACTATGCAGTCAAAGTCGGTAGTCGGCCCTAGTCGGCCAAGGGCCGACTAGGACTAGTCGGGACTAATTCGGGACTAGTCGGCCAAAACTTATTCTAACCCCTCCCCCCTCCTTAAACATATATGATATATGAACTAGCATAAATGTCAATAAGTATATGATATTAGTCAGTTAATAACAATACATACCTTCACACTTCACAGCATGGGTATAAATACATAAGTAACAGAACACAGTTGTATTGGCTTCATACCCATGTCAGAAGACTCAGAATTAAGAATTCATCACAATATTTTTTGATGATGTTTAATCTGTGAACAACCTCAATTTTGATTATAGGGTTATATGGATATCAACAAATAAACTAAGTATTTGTCTATGTTTTTATCTGAGATTCTCAGGTGCTCAACAGATGATTACAGGGAAGAGCTATAGTTGTGAGTCGTACGACTCAAGACTTTGAGCCAATGTAAAAAAATCCAAACAAAATTGCTTGTAAAGACTCCTTTCAAAAAAAAAATTTGCTTACAGAATGCTGCCTGGGGACTAGTCGGCAGTCGCTAGTCGGGGCCTAGTCGGGGACTAGTCGGGATTCCGCCCAGCAATGACAGAATTGGAATTAATCGGTCGGCAAAATGCCGCCTGGGGACTAGTCTCCGACTACTCCCGACTTTGATAGCATAGTTAACATATTACCATGTGAAATAATAGGCTACAATATCATATATATATATATATATATATACAGTCTTGACCAACACCTAATCTTGAATTATATAGGTAGAACCGTAGAAAAGTCAAAGCCTAAAGGGCAACAATTTTCACATCGAAATTGAAAACTAATTTTTGGGTTTCATCTCGTACCTATTCTGTGAAGATCTGAAGATGAAATCTTACATGAAAATGCTCAATTTTTTATGGGTTCGATAAATCTCCAATGATGAAAAGGCCCATTCGATCTCAGTCATTTGTCTAATATCCACCATACATATGCAAAGGAAGAGAAGGAACAAAAATGATATCTATTTTCATGAGAATCATCCTTAGCTGATTAGTGGTGGAGAAACAACTAATATGGTATTGTACTATGCAGAGGGTCGGAAGATACCCAGTTATGAGAGGTGATGAGCTTTGTGTTGAAAGTTAAAGGAAGGGCAGAGATCCAAAAAATCTTAGGAGAATGTCATGATTAATTATTGGAAAAAATGATTTTTTACTTGAAAAAGAACATAGGGATTACTAAAAAACTACAATTGTTGTGATATGGCTTATTTGTATGGAGATGAAAATCCAAAAGTTCCACAACTAACTTGTTAATTGCATTGTGGTTTACTCAACAAACTTCCACTCTATCCAAAAATATTAGAGGAACAAAATTAAAAACAAAAATCATGCATTTCTAATTAATCTAAATTTCATACCAACAAATGTTTTGGCAGCCTCTTGTGAGACAACCACCAAAAGCTTGCAGAGATCCTTCACATCCTTTGGTTGGATAATATCTGCTAGAAGAGACCTTTAGAATGAAATAAAAAGTCAACAAAAATATCGAAGTTACTCAAAAGTTAAGTTTTAAGAAAATTATAATCTTTGCTAGTTGAAAGCTCAAGTCGGATAAGTAAATAAATAATAGATTGAGATTATTAGGATTTATGTTTACATAATTAATAGAATAAGATAATTACTATTTATATTTACACCTGTATATGACTTTAGAAGATCCCTGTAGAGTTGGATTAATAGCATGGGGTACAAGTATGGAAGAAAAGGAAGTAGTAGGTCTTAAAGTCTTCAGATAATTAGCCTAATATGTTAGGAGACTGTCAGCAACAACAACAAATCTGACTTTTCTTTCATGCTCCAACCGTCTCTCTCTCTCTCTCTCTCATTGAACCCACTGCTCCTCCCTCTTCTTCCTCTCCTCTCCTCCTCCTTCCCTTCTTCCTCCTCTTCTCCAGGTCTCCTCCCTCTGCTCTTCCCTCTCCTCCTTTTGCTGTGAGGCTAGGAGAAAGAAAAACGAAAGAAATGCAGAGAGGAAAGGGGGTTCCTAACTTCTTATCTGGATGGCCGGAGGCCCGGAGGGGCTGCTGTTGGTGATCGGGGTCGTTGCTGGAGGCCGATCGAGATGCTCTCCACTACCACGACCCTGTGGCCGTCTCTCTCGCATATCTTCATTTGCTGGAGGGTTCTCTTCGGGACATTGCTATGCAGGAGGGAAGGCCCTTTTCGGGACTATGCGATGCAGGAGGGGACATGCTGCCGTGGGGATTGGATCGACAAGATCTCAGTCGTCGAGGGGCCATCGTGGGGCGGGCAGGAGGAGGTGGACGGGCCGCCTAGTGGTCATCGGAGTTGGAGGAGGTGTTGAATCATGGCTGTCAAGGGGTCATCGAAGGGGGTTGCACTGCTCGCTTGGGTTCTTTGATTTTGTTTTCTGGACCTACTTTGATTAGGTGTGCTCATATGTCATGTTTTTCTTTTAGGTTTTTTCTTTTGTTTTATTATTCTATTAGTGTCATGTTTTTGGCCTTTCTCAAATCTAATTGGTGATGAACTTGTGTCTCCCTCTCTTTGCGATTATAAATCATACTTGAAGATCTTTTAATGATAAAAAAACTGAGTACGTGTATGAAGCGACTAGTTGAACCAAGGAAAAACTGAGAGATGCAGTCGAGGGTAGCATTTGGAGTTGATCCATCATCTAGCATTTATTAGCTGAATTGACCATAGATTAATAATATAAACTGAGAGATCTGATGGCATGAAACAGTGTTCAACAACATCGATGAGTCCTACTAGACGTTTTGATGTAGGATTTTAAATGAGAACAAGACTTGGTTGCTACATAGTTCATGTTGTGGCTTTAAAGACTACATGATGCAAGGGGCATTCATCCAAGACACTTTATTTATTTATTAATTTGTTTAGAAATTCATCTAAGACACTTTAAGTGCCGAAAAAACTAATTTAAGTAGTTAATTAGAGAAACTTTAGGTCTAATTTTGAGTCTTTTCCTTATCCTTATAAGTTCTAGACACCTTTTATATTTTTTGTGATTTTATGTATTTTTTCTTAATTTTCTAGCCATGTAGGATTTAATATAATATTAGAAAGGGGAGGATTTTTTGGTTATTGAAAAGATGGATATTTTTGAAAACTATATATGCATCATAAGGGTTCAATTCATTATAAGAGGTATTAATAGCTGTTTTACATCAGGTAAAATAGGAAATTGATTCCTTCACAAGAAAGAGAGCCTGGGACTGTCTTCCAGCAGGACCCCGTTGGAGAAGGGAGTCGTGATACCTCTGCTAAAGGTGGAGTAGTCCTCCCTCCCAGATTTATTAATTTCTCAATAAGGGTCCGCTTACTCTGTTTTCTATGAGAATAGAATCCTTTCTTTACATGTGAATCCTACCTCTTTTAAATTCCATTCTATTTCTTTTTCCTGAAACCATCGAGAAACATGCAGAAACATATATATTTCAGATTGTTTAGATGGGTTGGAAAATGTCATAGATTAGTCTATGTAAAGATTACGCTTCCATCCATTGTTATTAACCTTTTTGATTAATGCAATTCAATTCAGCATATATTATTTCTGTATTTTGTTGAAATTTCACCTCTTTTACTATTCACTGTTATTCTCTCTTGTTTCATCAAAGGATCCTTTTATTGGTAGCAATTGTGATTGATTCCTTCAAATCGATACCAATTTCCTACACCACTACATTATGTTGAACATAGAATATAAGCTGTCCACTCAATACAAATTGCTGATATCATATACTGCAATGAGAAACCGAGACAACTGAGAAAATTTTAATGATGCATGAGTAGTATAAATATGTATGACACTTTTTTGTCTAAAATAGTAAGAAACCAATAGAATTTGTGGAAGAGACGTCCGTCCCATAAATTGAGTACTTTCTCCCATAACCCCATTACACATCTTGTTTGTTCCCTATTATTATGCCATTCGTCCAGTACTGTTACTTGTATGTTTATAGTGATCATGATATACAGGCCAACATGTTCTAATTCAGGTTATTATTGGTTTGTAGCTTGCATTACCTCCTTTGAAAAAATATATAAAAGCATTAGGTATACCCAATCAATATATCCTAACCTTTCATTGACAAAATACATTTAATCTGAATATTGATGTTCATCATTATTTTTCAAGATTTGTATGTCACCTTTTCTTTTCTTGCAACAATTTAAATTTATCATGATACCAACACCTTTGACTTGTCATTTTGTAGGTTCCTCTGTGGTATCAAAAGGCTAGCAAAAGATTTGATGGGTTAGTGATATGGGATTATCATGTTATCTGCATTCAGGTGACAACTAAAACTATTCTGTATTATACAAGCATGAGCTCGACTAATATATTAATTTGAGCATACCTCAAAATTTTTTTAAATCCTTCAGATTGATTAACAACAGTCCTTTCTAAGTATTAACAAAGTCTGTTGTCTCATGGGCTGGTCCTGAAATTCATAATGGAAGTCACAAAGAAATGGAGCAGGCAGCTCTCGTCATCTGGTATGGGATTTGGATTCAAGCCTTCCTTTCCCTTTTCCCCTGAACAAGTACTTTTCTGAAGCTTTTCAGCCAGTGTTACCATTGAATTTCACGTACAACAGGTAATTTTTCAATCAACCATGGTTCTTAATGTGCACATTGTTACAATGATTGCATGCATCCTTCACTTAAATTATTGTGATGCCAATTAAGAAGTATCAAGTATCCGAGGAGTCGGTGGTGATGGATGCATGTATGCCATGTAAAAACAAAATAAGCATGTCAATGATTTTTTTCCACAAACTTTTGAATAAACAAGTGTCAACATAAATATGCATATACAAACATTATCACCATGAGTTTAGTGTTTGTACCTGATATGCGGACATAGGGAGAACTGATAAGAGGGTTACTAACTATGGGAAGGAATTTTGAAAGATCAATTAAGCTCAGATTCTTAATACCTGATCCTCCAAATCTTAATTTTATGTACATCTTTCTCTTTCACTCCCTTCTAGAGATCATCTGGGCTTGGCCCAATGCTGGGGCCGACCAACATATCTTGAGTCGGGTGATAAAGTGAGGATGAGCTCGTGCTAGTATTATGCTTCTACTCCTAGGCTATTCCTAGGCAAAGTC
Organism: Chamaelirium japonicum; assembly: GCA_947650365.1. Taxonomy (NCBI): domain Eukaryota; kingdom Viridiplantae; phylum Streptophyta; class Magnoliopsida; order Liliales; family Melanthiaceae; genus Chamaelirium; species Chamaelirium japonicum. The sequence goes on along the minus strand of OX393551.1, from coordinate 81,548,554 downwards.
TAGTTCTATTCATAAGTTTGACTCTCAATTCATATTAGTCATAAGTCAAGGACACAACGATACAGATGCACATAAGTGAAATGTAATGCCTAGGCTATTAGTGAGCCCCATGGTGATAAGAGTAATGCATCTGGGTTTCTCATACATGTCCCAACTTTGCAATTCAATCCTTACACGAAATATCTTGTAAAATTCCTCAGGAAGAGCAAATAGTTGCTGGTTAACCCATAACTATAAATGAGAGATGCGCGGTAGGGGATGAGATCAACGGTAAAATAAAAATTTCATCGTGCGGAAGTGATCGGAATAATGATCCAATAGAGACGTGGCAAATAAATTCTCACAAAAGTGCAAAAACTACGTGTGATGCAAAGATCGTGAGCACACATATCCGATAGATGTTTTGTGTCAAAGTATAAATCAATCAAGGAGGAACCAATACAACGGTTTCAATAAATAGTCACTACAACTTTGAATTCAATCGGATATTTAAGGAACATATCTGATGTAGAACAAATGAATAGAGATCCTTCAAACACATAAAACTCGCTCTAGATAAAAAAATAGCTTTGTTTAGGTGCAAAATTTCAACACAGCAGAGGGGTATTTTGGTAATTTGACATGATTCATGTTTTTTATGTTGACTTGGAATTTGGAGGGTAGGTAGATACAATTATGGAGATGCTTGGGTTTGAATTTCGTCGAAAACTAACAGGTGGTTACGGGGATATTAAGGTCGGATTAGATTTGGACTGTAGACTCTAGATTTGAATCTAAATCCAAATTGAGGTTCAATTCGAAGAAACAAAATTGGGATTTTGGTATGGATGGAGAGTAGACTTAAATATGGTTTGAACTAACTTAGTTTCATTGGATTTGGACAGGTTTTGGTCAGGTAGATACAATTATGGAGATGCTTGGGTTTGAATTTCGTCGAAAACTAACAGGTGGTTACGGGGATATTAAGGTCGGATTAGATTTGGACTGTAGACTCTAGATTTGAATCTAAATCCAAATTGAGGTTCAATTCGAAGAAACAAAATTGGGATTTTGGTATGGATGGAGAGTAGACTTAAATATGGTTTGAACTAACTTAGTTTCATTGGATTTGGACAGGTTTTGGTCAGGTTTCAATGCAAATTCGTCGCTTGCTGCAATGGTTTCAGCAAACACAATTTTGCGAAGGGTTTGGGGGAAAACTCGGTTTCAGATTTTCCTTTGTCTTTTGATCGAGAAATTTACTAGAAGAAAGAAAAGATAGGTGGGGAAGAAGATAAAAAGGGGGAGGGACCTCGCGCCAAATCTGATCTCACAACAGTGATGGTTTTCTCTCATACGAACATTCAGCAAACAAGCAAAAAAATTTATGACTTACGATTCCATCATATTCATGGTTACATCGGTGGCCTTATAGGCTTACAAAAGATAAAAAAAGATAACTTCTAATAAATTCAATTCTAATCAAATCCTATCTAATCAAAATAATTCAAAACTAATAAAACATAGATCTTTCCTAACTTAAAGAGATTGGATTTTAACCGAATCTCATCTAAAATGAATTTTAAAATTACCATAAATAGTTATTCCGACAATAATTATTTTATTCCCAATCGTGCCTAAATATGCGTACCATATTGATCTGGCTTTGGATGTCGTGCATGTTTGGGCTTGCTCCCATCAATAACCTTATGTTACCACACATCAAGAAGCATTCATGAATAGCATTTATACTAATCATATATATGTGGAAGTTTGTAGTACTCTTTCAAATACCAGAATTCAAACTTTTTTGTCTGATTAGCTCTTGTGTCTAATAGCGACATTCACAAACAAGTTGATTCATTGGTGAACATTCAACCTCCACGAGAAGACCACCTTAGCGACCCATTATGCTCAACGCATGATTTGCTCAAAAACGACTTCAATGAATGGGCAAATAGAGATTACCGGTCCTTAAGTGACGCCAGCAATTATATTTGTTTTTAAAATACACGGTTGAATGCACACTTGCATATTCAGTCCCATGGTTTAATGAAAACAAATCTAACAAAGTGGCCTCTTTACCATATCTAAACAAATAGAGTAGTCAATTCAAATTGAATAGTCAAGAGGGCCCCTCTATGATACAAATTTATACAAATATGAAAAAAATATTTTTATCCTTACCAACTTGATGTTGCGCCTGGTAACAAACATGCATGAAACATTTCTTGAAGTATGTGTTCGGATAGCCCAAAGTCTCGATAGGTAGCTCTAGGTCTCCAGAAACAACATCAATGAAGACGTATAGCTGCACTATTATGTGGTGAATTTCCCATTTTTTACTCAACGATGGAATTTTACTTGTTTCTATTTTTGAGGATTGACTGAATCAAATTTACTAATTTCTAGTTTCTATCACACCCTTGACTGGTATCTATTTCAATCCTATGTTCACCTCAATGCTAAAACTAGTTCCAAGAGCTGTTTTTTATCACTGCTGTCCAGAACTTGTCATAGAAATTCTAGAACAGCAGCAACTGTTCTATGCCTTGATCACCATGTACTTGTTAGATTTCTGAATCCTTTTAGGCACATTCGCCCCTTTATAGTCTTTGCATCCCTCCATGTTTTATGTCATGTCCATATCCTTTCTCTAGCCAAAATATTGAGGAAATTCAGATCTGCTACTCTTTTCCACACTTTTCCAGTAGAGCATAGTTCCCTAATCCTTCTAAACCTTAGATTGCCCAAAGACCTAAGTCTCATGCATCAAGAACCTTATTAAATTTGGCAAAACTTTCAAGAAACTATGAAATAAAATGTTACAAAAAATTTTATTGATTACTAAACGAAGGAACCAAAGAAACAAAAAACAAATGCATCTTTTTGTAATAAAACCCACACCAGTTTCCATTAGTGAAAAGAATTAATTAAAATGCAGAGAAAAACACTCAACTGAAAAATGTTTAGCCTTTTCATTTGCTACCATAGGTGAAGAGCATCTTCATTGAGTGACTAAGGTGCTTCATACAAGTCAAGAACATTCTGAGTTGTTCGAATCAAATGATGGTCCTGGCACCTGGTAGGCTGGTTCAATCATTCTACGAAGTATGGTAGGAAGTAGATATATATTCCTTCTTGTTAGATACTCTCACACCCCAAAACCGGGTCGTAAGGGAAGGTCCGGGTATATAAAGCGGGTGATAGGTGCCCCCTTTGCCGATGTGGGACTAACTAGTGGACTTCCTCAATTACCCCCCCTCAAGCGGAGCACGCGGAGTGAGGCACAATCGGAAGGGGCTGCACCCGGAGGGAGACAGTGATCCCAACTCTGATACCTTGTTAGATACCCTCACACCCCAAAACCGGGTCATAAGGGGAGGTCCACAGAGGTATATAAAGCGGGCGATAGGTGCCCCCTTTGCCGATGTGGGACTAACCAATGGACTTCCTCAACACTTCTATTTAAACTTTGTATTTTACTACACTCTATAATCATTGGCATCTCAGTTGGGTTTCATATGATATGCTTAGGGCTCAGACAAGGAGCCTATATACTTTTTAGGCCAGGACTTAGGTTATGGATACTAAACTTCTCTTGCAATCTGAAGAAACTTATTCACTCTCTTAATAGATAGTACTAATGGAGCGTCAGATTATCCAATTACATTGCAGTTTTATCTTAGGAGACAATTCTTTCCTCCTAGCCTATATTTTCCATTTTAGTAAGGGCACATTTGCATTTTGTCTAAATTCCTTGTGATCTATTTGCATCGACTTTCTTCCGCACATAATTTCATTGATCCTTCATATGTCCTTGTTGGACGTAGTGGCAATCTTGTTTGAATCATACCATTTCTTAACAGATTTCTTTACATCGTGAATTACAAATGAGAAAATTGGTTTGTTCTTTAAATGTCATCAATTTACATGCATTACATGTTCATTCTTTTCCTGTTTAAGCAGCTGAGAATGGTATCAACATTGTAAATGTATTTTATACAGGCTTTTTCGGGTGGTTCATGCTCCCATATTTATCAGTTACTTTGCATCTGATAGAAGTCACATGAGGAATCCCTTCGGGAATTGGGTGTCCTTGCCTCCTATATATGAACCTATCGTTGCTAAAGGTAAATTGATACAGTCGACTATGTTTCTTCCCCATTCAGTATCCCATTCTACCTATAGATGCAAAGGATCCTTTGCTTATCTCTTTTATATTGAAAGGTTCATCTAAATAAAGTATCATTGGCCATTGTCACTTATATGGTCACCCCTTCAAGATGCAAGATCAAATATCAAACCACCAGCATGCAACAATTTCAAGTATCATCCTTGTTAATGTGTTTCTGAAGTATTTTGGTGCCCCCAACACTGTCATTGTATTTAAACTCATGAATGAGATGGTAAAGGATATTGTCATAGACTTGTAGAGAGGATTAACCCGGTTGCAGTGGACAATGAAACATGTGACTTGATAGCTGGCAGAAATTGATGGAGTGGAGGTATAATTGGGGTCTGGCTTAACTACATCCTCTCTTTCAGAGAGGAGTTCCCTGAAAAAAAAGGAAATTGATGGATTGGTGTAGGGATTTGTTTTGTCTACTTTGCATATCACATTTGATGGGATGTGAATGCTAAACAAAGCCAAGTGCTGGATTTTTAAGCAGTAAAATCAGATTTCAGCATATCAAAGACAAATTTCAGCAAAGCCGATAAACCCAATTCATCATTCATTCAATACCCAAGCATGTTTAATCTGACAAAAGGATAAAACGGACATAATAAGATCTAATTTCAGATTATAATAAACCAGTCCAGCAATACCAATGATCACAGTCTCAAATAGAATAAGCCAACGTCTCAAGAACAAGTAAAAATCTAAACGAATAAACCTAATGGATGAGACTCTCGGGGAAACAGAATTTTAGGGTTCCTACAATGGAATCAGCAATAAGGCCGGTTGCAAGAAAGCAGGTTATCACATGAAAATTATCGAGGATCGATCTCACCGTGCTTTGGTCAATGCCGGCAGCTTTCCGATGCTCCAATGTTGCAGAGGAATGGCGCGGAAGGGGGAGGTGTGGTCCTGAAGACGGGGTGAAGAAGCCGAGACGATGATCTTGAAGAAGAAGAAACTCCACGTCGATCTTCCGTGAAGCCGAGGATGAATAGCGAGGCGACGGGGTAGAAGCGTGCGGAAGGAAGAGGTAGACAAGAAGCAGAGAGGATTTCTTCGGGAGGGATAACCGAACAAGCGCACACGCTTCTTCAATCTAGGGTTTCAATTTCAATTCATCTCCCTTCTCAATTAGGGTTTGTAGGGTTTATAGGGGATGAAGCAACAAAGAAAACACAAAAAAGGAAAGAATGAGAGAGAGACGCGCGGAAGAGAGAGAGAGAGGTGACGCGCGGCATGAGAGAGAGGGGGACGCGCGGTCTTCCGCGGGAAAGGGGCCGGCCGGGTGAAAGGGGAGGTTCGGCTAGGGGTTTTTGTGATTTTGGTTTCCCTTGAAATCTCATCCATTGAGATTTAATCTCACTTAAGATCCTACGGCTAAGACTCTAACACGGAAACGAGTCAGTTCGGCATCTGTGGCTCGAACCGGATGCGAACATGGCTCGCACCTACCCAAACCAGAAATAAAAACTGAAATAACTAAAGATCCGTTGGTCGGATCGAAATAAAGTAAAAACCAAAACTGTGGGGCTTCGATGAAGCTTTCCACTGATGCAGACGGATCGACGATCGGGTTCCTGGATCTCCGGCGCGGATGAAAATACGCCATCAGCTGTAGAAAAACTGCACGTAGTGGCTCGTCTGCATCAAGTCCCCCGGACTCAAAAGAACTCGACTCCTGTCGAGCCAGGTCCTGGGTCCGGCGGGGGCTCTCCTGGCAGCAACTGCAGCCGCTGCCTCTGATCTGACTGCTCTCCCGGGTCCGGTGGCCAAGTGATCCGCCTCAGGTACACGGCAACTCCATCTCGTAGCCTCTGCCCCTCGCCGCCAAGCGAAGACCTGAAAGTCAACACCAACATCCTCCGCGGCACGATAAGATCATCAAAAGACTCAGATAATTTCATGTGATAATAGGAATGTGGGTTAACATGAAATTCAAATGACATGTGAAAAGAAAGGCCGCGGGAGCATAATGTGCTGCGGGTCATCGGCTTGCGCGATTGGCAATGGTATACTTGAAAGGCCGTGGGTTGCGGGTGCGTAATGTATTGCACAAAATGGCCTGCGCACGGTGCAAAACAAGGGGATTCTAAACCAGGAAGATATGCCATGTCATCATTGTCCGGATACAGTGAATAAAATAAGAAATTAAAGAATCCATCATGCCAATTATTATGATTTCGAAAAATTAAAGATGATGGGTTGGCTGAAAGTTGAAAGCATGATTCATAAGTGTTCTGCATCGAAAAGTGATCAGACATGCCAAAATCTTCATTATTGCTTAATTCAACACTTGGATGACAATAGGGATGCACATATGAATGATCTATGAATGAATGGAAGTCAGGCAAATGATGAATGCAAGTGTCATGAATGCCTACCGACTCTAAATGCGATGTGCATGCAATGGAATTCAAAATGTTCTCTAATCCCTTATCAATCTTCAGTAAAGCAGATGGACATCCAACTAAGTTTTCAGCGAATGGTGGTATGGACGGACTCTGACTCAGAAGGGCTTGAGGTGCATGGGATCGGTGTTTCCTAAAACATGTAGGCCATAGGGTGACATTGATGCCATCCTTCAGGAAAGTATAGGTGTTGGCTCTACCGTGATGTTGGACATCTCGGTCGAACTGCCATGGACGCCCTAAGATAACATCAGCAACCTCTAGCGGAATGATATCGCACCAGATCTCATCTCTATATTGCAGCCCAATGGATAACTTTGCCAAACAACAGTGAGTTACCAGCTGACTTGTGGTGTTGTCTAGCCAGGATGTCTTGTAAGGGTGAGCTAATGGTTTAACTTTCCATTGCTTGCTCCTAACTACTCTTTCATTTATCAGATTGGTGGTACAACCTCCATCGATCAAGAGACAAAGGTCCATTCCGTTGACAGTGCAGATTGTTCGGAATAGTTCGAACCTCTGGTTCCTGCAGTGTGGCTTAGGGGGTCCTCCACAGAGCTCGTGGGGTAACAACGCTTTGGGTGCTTGGGCGATGGCGACTGGTGAATGACCAACAGTGGTGCAGTCACATCATCCCCCTCCAAGACTAATTCATTAAAGTGTTCCCCATCAGATTCGTGACTATCCTCGTCATTATCCGCAAGATTTGTCTGTGGATGGAATTGACGGCGAGGACAGTCGGCGGACTTGTGACCCGGCTGGTTGCATTTAAAGCACTTTATCTGACTCGGGTTGGGTCCTAGGACTCCTTTACCCTTCTCAGTGGGTGCGGGAACTGTGCCAGCTACAGGTGAAGGTCCAGGGAGTGGTCTACTAACGGATCCGGATGGCGCCCTGGTGATGTCATATCGCCGGGACGCAGATCGGGAGTGGTGAGACTCGACTTTCTTGGCCCGACGGTGTGCATCACTGACCTGATACAAGTCGTGAAGGGACACCACCTCCTGAATTGAAGGCTTGAGACCGTTGACATACCTAGCGACGCTCTGCTCTTCATCTTCGTGCAGATCGTTCCGAGCTTGGAGCTTGTAGAATTCATTAGTGTAGTCGTCTACAGATTTATGCTCCTGTCGCAGGTTCTGGAATTTCTGGAACACATTCTGCTTGAAATCAGAAGGGAGGAACTTCTGTTGCATTTTTCCCCGCATATGTGTCCAGGTGGAAATCTTTTCTTTTCCTTTTCTACCCCTAGCGGTCTGCAACTGTTTCCACCAGATCAGTGCATGACCTTTCAGTTTAAGGCTGACAAACTTAACTTGTTTGTCGCGGGGGATTTCTTTCCACTCGAAGTACTGGTCGATTCTCTCGGCCCACTCTAGAAACTCTTCAGGGTCCATCCTACCCTCGAACTCAGGAATTTCTATCTTGATGCCCTGATCCCAGCCCCAATGGGATTTCGATCTCCTATGACTTTGCCTACTTTGCCGCGCAGATCCATCAGAGGAACTGACGCTGTCACCTCCTGACCCTAGGTCTAACTCGCTACGCCCGGGTGACGCTCTAGTCCTGTGTTCGCGACGGGGTCGCGGGGGATTCTGGGAATTATTGAAGGCTAAGGTCAAGGTTTCTATCTGGGTCTGAAGCCTCTCAATGTTATCTTGTTGCCTCATGAAGGCATCCTGCCAAGTACGGGGCGGAGACGATCCAGCCATTCTAGATTGTTTAGTAGATGCTATCGATTCAATTACGAGAGAAAGGGATGACCCTAATATGGATGCGACACGCGATGCGTGTGACTAGCTAATGCAAGATACAAACTAAAATGAAAGAAGACAAATAAAAAAAAAAATTTCAGCAAGCACGCGAAGATGCGAATGATGCAAGAGGACCGGCCGTTGCGTAAGGACGCGACGACTAGTGCGCTCTGATACCAACTTGATGCGCTCTGATACCAACTTGATGGGATGTGAATGCTAAACAAAGCCAAGTGCTGGATTTTTAAGCAGTAAAATCAGATTTCAGCATATCTAAGACAAATTTCAGCAAAGCCGATAAACCCGATTCATCATTCATTCAATACCCAAGCATGTTTAATCTGACAAAATGATAAATCGGACATAATAAGATCTAATTTCAGATTATAATAAACCAGTCCAGCAATACCAATGATCACAGTCTCAAATAGAATAAGCCAACGTCTCAAGAACAAGTAAAAATCTAAACGAATAAACCTAATGGATGAGACTCTCGGGGAAACAGAATTTTAGGGTTCCTACAATGGAATCAGCAATAAGGCCGGTTGCAAGAAAGCAGGTTATCACATGAAAATTATCGAGGATCGATCTCACCGTGCTTTGGTCAATGCCTGCAGCTTTCCGATGCTCCAATGTTGCAGAGGAATGGCGCGGAAGGGGGAGGTGTGGTCCTGAAGACGGGGTGAAGAAGCCGAGACGATGATCTTGAAGAAGAAGAAACTCCACGTCGATCTTCCGTGAAGCCGAGGATGAATAGCGAGGCGACGGGGTAGAAGCGTGCGGAAGGAAGAGGTAGACAAGAAGTAGAGAGGATTTCTTCGGGAGGGATAACCGAACAAGCGCACACGCTTCTTCAATCTAGGGTTTCAATTTCAATTCATCTCCCTTCTCAATTAGGGTTTATCGTTTAGGTTTGTGATTGTTCTTTGATACATTGGCCTATTAATTTGAGATTGATCTCGTTCTTATTGCTGGAATTCAGTATTATGATCTGAAATTATTGTTCTTATTGTCAGTTTTATGATTTCGTTGCGTTAAAATCTGATTGGTAGTGATTGAATGCGGAATCATGGTTATGGGCTATGCTGAAATTTGTTTATAACATGCTGAAATCTGATTTAAGGCTTTAAATTCTGCACTTGGTTTATTTCAAGCAGACGCATACCATCTAGTTAGTATCAGGTCACATCAAGTTGGTATCAGAGCGCATCAACATTGCAGTGTCCTGGATATGAAGGAAATATACAAGGATTGATATTATATCAATGGTAGAGGATAGGAGGGATGCTATTTATAAACATGTATAAATGATAGATATGATCAAGCTATCACCAATAGCTCTAAGAGAGAGAGAGAGAGATGGCTAGGCTTTTGGGGGGAAGGAATGTCTTATCATTAAAGCAAGAGCCCAATCTACTATAAAATGGTAAGGATGGAGATACTTTGAAGAGATAAGTGGCGGCTCAGATCCATTTAGGGATAGATAAACGAGGGTCAGGATTCATTCCCTCTCTTTCCTTTCCCTCCCTTTTTTTTCTTCTCTTTGAAATTTGAATTCAAAATTCCTTCCCACCATCTCTCTCTCTCTCTCTCTCTCTCTCTCTCTCTCTCTCCTTCTCTTATGTGAGCTCAAGAAAATAAAAAAATAAAAAAAGTCTTCCTCCCTTTATTTCTCCTCACATCAGCTTTAAAAAACAAGAGGTTTTTCCCAGAATGGCCCCAACTCTAATAGACCCGATTACCTTTTGCATTACTTTCTGACAATTTTTTTGTTTCGGACTAAAGTACCCCCGAGACTTATAAAGGGCTCCACTCTCAATTTCAAAGGGTTTTGATTTTGCTCCACTGATGATCTGTCTCGCCTTTCGATTGCTGATGCTTTGGGGAGAGACACATGGTACATCCCATTTCAATGGCCACGATTGAACCATGTGATGAATCCTAGGGGGATACCAGTACCATGACCAACTGTGGTCCACCACCGACCGTCGTTGCCTGCCCGTCGCCGTCGACGTCGACCACTGGCGTGAACCTCCTGTCGACGACGCCACCCCACTGGCCATCACCTGCCACCTCCATCGTCGACAACCACCCCCACAGACCACTGGTTGCCCACCGTCGCTGCCTCGCTGGTAACCACCCGCGGTGCCTGATGGGGCAGCGAGGATGGTGGTCGATAGGGCGTCGGCCATGCCGAACTTGCCTTTGGCTCTCATTTCCATCTCAAATTTCACTGCGGTGCGCCGTAGAATGTGTTGACGCGTTCCACTGCATTGTCGCAGTAGAATTCATCGGTGCATCAGTGAAATACTCCGAAGCATTTCACCGATGTGCCTGTGCGCTGGCTCATTTCACTGATGCGCCGGCACGTTATGCGCACCGATGCATTTCATTGATGTGTCGGCGTATATACAAGAGGGTATGAGTCCCATACACAGTAGAAGGATATATAACCTAATACATACAAATCTCTACCCTCCCTTCCCCTCTCCATCTCCCTCAAACTCAAGGTAGATCATGCACCATGAGTTTTCTAAGTAAGAACTGGAAGCGCAAATCTGTTTGCGATTTTGTAAAGAAGTCAGTAATCTATTATGCAAAGGAAACATAAGGGAGATAGATAGTCCAGACTTTATAGTGCCATCGGGAGAAGTAGCAATCGAGCTCGATGTGCTTTGTCCTCTCATAGAAAACCAAGTTACTCGCAACCTGTATAGTGCTTTGGTTATCACATTGAAGAGCTGTAGGCCCAAAAATCTCAACTCCTAGATCCCCAAGGAGACGCCACAGGTGAATAATCGCCTTGGTGGTAGAGGCAATGGCTCGAAACTTTATCTTGGTACTGAAGAGAAACAACCTCATACTTCTTGCTTCTCCATGAGATGAGAGTCTCCACGAAACATGCAGACTATGCAATAGCCAGTAGTCGAGCGGCAAATAGTTGGATCCTCAGCGCAGTCAGCATCATAGTAGGCACGCAGGACTAGAGTTGAAATCGAGGACAAGAAGAGCGACCTAGTTATGATGCCTCGAAGTACCGTAGAATCCATAGAAGAACATCATAGTGAGCGGAGCGAGGGGCCTCAACAAACTGGTTGATGATGATCGAATTGACCAACGATCTATCTCTACTGAGTAGGGTCTAAGAGAGACTCGTCGTCTGTAGGTCGGAGCTTCACATCAAACTTTAATGAAGTGGCAGCAGAGAGATTATCAAAAAGAGCAGCTCGACTGAGGATGTCAGCGGTGTACTTCTACTAGGAGAGCAGAATCCCTCACTCACTATGGGTGATCCTACAGGCTCTTAACAAAATCGGCCTCGGTGACTGCCCTTCTGAAGCACTCTCAGGAGAATCCCCCGACCATAAGGTGAGGACCGCACAAACAAAGAGTGATCCTACGGACTCTTAACAAAATCGGCCTCGGTGACTGCCCTTTTGAAGCACTCAAACCAGGCACAAAAGGCCTGCTTGAGCCCGTAGATGGCTCGGAAAAGACAACAGAAGTTCTGAGGGGGAGTGCGCAGGTCAAGAGGAGGCTGCATGTAGACAACCTTTGACAGGTCACTATGAAGAAAGACATTCTTCACTTCCATCTGGAAAAGAGGCCAACAATGATCAACTGCAATTGCCAGGAGGGCACGGATCATGGTCATCTAAGCTATGTGCTTGAAGGTCTCCTTGTAGTCTATTTCGTACTACTGAGTAAGGTCACGAGCTAGTAACTGAGCCTTATGTCGCTCAATGGATCCATTAGGTCGTCGCTTGACCTTGTAGACTCATTTGAAGCTAACAGGCTCAAACCTGCAGGGAGTGGGGCGACGTCCCAATTCTGAGTTTACTCGAAGACTTAGAACTCCTTCGCCATGGTCTGCCGCCACCGAGGGGGTTGGACGGCCTCTCGGTATGACACGAGCTCCTGGTCAGAGTGAATAACGGTGAACTAGAGCGAGTACGAGGTGACAGTGACAAAGCCAAAGCGGTCAGGCGACCTAGAGGCAAAGCTAAAGCGGTCAGGTGGGCCATAAAGTCTGAATCAAACTGGTATCGGGCCATAAAGACCATAGAGTAGCTTAGTAACATATAGGTTTGAAGTTGGACAGAAGGATCTGAAAGAGGAACACATCAAAACCAAGTTGAAGCTTTGATGAGATATTAAAAAAACTCTCCAAACTGTTAATATCAAAAGGTTGCAATAAAAGAGTCAGAGATCCTGACCCGAATGGTTGGAGTATGACTCGTCATGTTAACTAAACAGTTTTAACCATACCTTTCATTGTTTATGACATCATTCAGAAGTCTGTATATGATCCAGCAGTATTAGTATCAATGTATCATGACCTGTCTAATTTCTTAGCGAGAGCTATGGAAATATCAGAACCTTTTGCTGCATTGCCTCTCAGTTATTCAATCTTTTCGTCCATCTTACTAATAACATGAATATAATTTGTCTTATTGTTGTGTTAGATACCTTCACACCCCAAAACCCGGGTCGTAAGAGGAGTCCACGAAGGGTATATAAAGCGGGTGTTAGGTGCTCCCTTTACCGATGTGGGACTAACCGGTGGACTTTGATTTTCAAGATTTCAATGGTTCTGAATATTTGAGAAACTGGAGTGGGAGTAGATAATCCCTCTCCAATTAAGGGGGTGTTGGCATCGTTCTGGATCCATCCTTTTCTATCCGCAATTCCATATTTCAAAATCAACGAATACCGGTGGAATAAAGGACTTGGGAACGATAATTTATCACTCCGTCCGTTTCCTATGCTAACCGTGACGCTGAACCATCAGATTACATTGGAAATAGTAATTGATGGGATTACCCTCTTCTGGATGAGGTTTAAGCGGAACAACGGTTCTTCATGCCAAACACCCCCTAAATCACTAACCATGTTTCTCCTCTTGGCAAAATCTATTTAAGATCTCCAGGCAACCCAATACTTGAACTAGATTTTTACCATTATGCCATTTAATTTTCTTCTTTTCTTCTCTATTTTCGTACAGATGGAGCAGTGAATAACCTTGACAAGTACGTCCAGATGCGTGCAGAGGAAACTACGGCGAATTTGGAGGCCTTGGTTGATGGTGTATTCTCTAACAAGTTTGGTGTATTGCTTAGTGAATCATTATTGGAGAGATTCTTTTCTCAGATACACTTCCTCACAAGGGCCACCAAATAAAGAAAAAGGGGTAAATTACACTTTACCCCCCTGAAGTTCAGCTAAAAAACACTTACCCCCCCTGTAGTTTTTTCTGTTCCAAATCGCTCGCTAAAGTTTGAAATGTTGGCACAATACCCCCCTGTTGTCGACTGCTTGATGTCCTTGTTTGGTAATTTTTATCTGATCATAACTGAATTAAAGGGGGCAAAATGTAGCTTTTTACCCTAAGAGAAAAAGGAACCAGTTGTTCATCATGAATTAGGTCATTCTTATCAGTATGAGTTCCAGTTACTTCATTAGATTTGTTATAGTGTTAAATAATTAATCTCAATTGTCTTTTTGTTTATACGAGGCTGGGAGCCGCCACACCGAGCGGAAGAGGGGTCCACATCTGGGCCCTAGGAACCCGCCACACTATTGAGCGAGCGGAGAGCGGGTATTGAGCCCAAGAGAGCACGCGCTAGGCGCGGTACCACTACCAACTGCCCAAAGCAGCGGCGGGGTCAAAAGTTGTTCTCTGTCTAATATGTTCCAGCACACTAGTCCTAAGATTCATGTTCCTTATAAGACATGCAAGAACAAAACATTTCGAGTAAAAACTTATCTTTACTATGTGTAACTTTGAGGAGGCATTTTGTATCCGGTCGACGGTTTTACTAGTACAGTACATCAGGGGTTGGGTCTAATTGCGCCGGTTTGCATCCATGTTTTCAAAACCAGACCAGAAGGCAAACCGAAAAAGCATCCGGTTCGATCCAGATCGGTTCAAACCATTGGTTCAACCGTTTGAACCGCATGAAAATAGATTTTTTTAAAATAGATATTTACTAAATCCTTCAATGAAAAGTATGATTCCTTGGTTAACAAACAAACCGGTTTATTCAAAGACCCAACCGAAACATGTTCTGGTTCATGTCCAAACTGGTCGAACTGCTCGGTCCGGTCTGATTTTCAAAACACTGGTTTGCATCCAAAACATTCCAGTAAAGTAAATCAAAATGATTTATTTTTACGTAACTATAGTTTTGATGCTTAAACTCCAACATTTCTTTGTCTACTATCCTGCTCTATTCTCGTCAGTGGATGGTTGGCTCGAGCACTCCAGCAGCCTCGCCAGTCTGCCGGATGTGGCGAGCAAGGCTGCCTTGCCATCGAGCTAGGCCCCATCACACATGGCAGGTTGATTGCGGCTTGCGTCAGCAAAATTTCTGGCCCCAACGATGATTGTTAGGGTTCAAACCTCCAACGATTGGCTATTGTTGTGTTGCTCTCAAATAGCCATTGCCAGCGGCCAAATATCTAACCGTTGGTTAAAAAAAATTAGGGGCAGTTCGCGGTCGGTCTCCCACCAATGATTTATTTTAGTGCAAAGGACATCCAAAGCATTGTTTAAGCTGGGGTCCCTCCGCAAACAACAAAACACCATCAGCAATATTTAACTGTTTCCTTAGTTTAAAAACCCATCTATAGCCATCAGATTTTGCTCAAATTACAAACCATGCCATCAACTTATATTCGAACAGATATATGCACTGTAGCAATCGTTACTATTTGTTTTTAGAATTTTACTATTTGCTACAGTGAAAATCACAATAGCAAATTTTTTTGTTGAAAAAGCTTGATATAAAATTTTTATATTTTTTGCTACAATGATTTCATTATAGCAAATGTTACTCTTTATTACCAAAATGTTAGTCTTTATAAAGAGTAACATTCCGGTAATAAAGAGAAACATTTGTTATAGTGAAATCACTATAGCCAATATTTTTTATAGTGATTTCACTGTAGCAAATGTTACTCTTTATTACCGGAATGTTACTCTTTATAAAGAGTAATATTTCGGTAATAATGAGTAATATTTGCTACAGTAAAATCACTGTAGCAATTTTTTTTTTGATGAATCTCGTTTAAAAAAAATATTAGCTACAGTGAAATCATTGTAGCAAATGTTACTCTTCTATACCGAAATGTTACTCTTTATAAAGAGTAACATTTCGGTAATAAAGAGTAACATTTGCTATAGTGAAATCATTGTAGTAATTTTTTTAATAAATCTTGTTTTAAAAAATAAAAAAACAACTGTGAAATCACTGTTGCATTTTTTTTTTGGATGATGAATGAAATTCTGCATATGAAGAAGAAACTAATAGAAAATATTATTTTGATCTTTTTTCAAAATTTTGTTATACGTAACAAATCCTGATCCATTTCATATACCCTACGTGCTTTCGAAATGACTGCACGTTAATAAATTCTAAATTATAGGGACCATAGCTAAAACGATCTCTTTTGGTGTCCCTACACTAAAACAATCTGTCTGTGAAGGACATTAGGCACATTACCTTAAAAAATTATAAAAAATGATGACTTAGTCATTTGGTAATACGATGAGATGAGTAAGGGGCTTTGGTCATTTTCTAAAAGTAGGAAAAGAAATAAGGATGCTACAAGAGTTGCTCCCAAAAAGGGGCTCCATATTTTTCCTAATAAGGGACATCTCTTCCTAAAAAAAATAGGAAAATAATAGGGAGTCTGCTGGAGTTGCTCTTATCATTCCCTCATGGGGTCGGCACTTATATTTGTCAAGAGGCTTTTCGATGAGAGAGAGAGAGAGAGAGAGAGAGAGAGAGAGAGAGATGCAGCATCTAAGGCCGCTACTTGGGCGGGTTGGACCCGACCCAACTTGAGCCCAATCTGAATTTTGATACATGCACTACTGCAGTGGGTTTCGCTAAAAAACATCGTTTGGTTTGCGATGAAATTTTCCATGATTTTGATAAAAAACATGTCCCAACAAAACCGCTTCAACGTTATCAAACATATCAATTATAATAAAACAATAAAATGCAGGTCCCGCGTTTCAGTCCTCTAAAGGCTTCGAGCAAGCAATTGGTAAAAACTAAAACGATCTAAGTTGACTAGGACCATTCGTTAGACCTTAGAAGGAAAGAGGGAGAGAATTTGATAGAAAGACTTTAATTTTGCAAAGTGAGTTGGCAGCACATCATTTTCCTTTAAAAGAAAATAGATTCTTTTGCTGACGGTGACATCAACAATAATTGACCCCACTCATCCATATGTAGTGCTGCCATCATCATCGGACGCAATCGTCTTGTCGGTCACTGATGTCGATCCATCCATCGCCTCTCTGGCCACTGCTTTGTTGGCCGCCGTCGTCCCGTTGGCCACCACCAACCGTCGACCATCATCGCCCGCCCGTCCGCTGCCCCATCAGCCACCACCCACCACTCCTGCAATCGACCACCGCCGCGCTGGCCACCACTACTGTCCACCGCCCAGTGGTGGCGACAGTAGTGGTGGCCAACGAGGCAGTGGACATGCGGGTGGTGGTCGACAGTGGTGGCCAGTTGCTGGAGCAGCGACAACGACGGTCTGGGTGGTGGCATCTGATAGTGGTGGCGGCTACTGGTGGTGGTGCCATCCGCTAGGGCCTATAGTCCCGCCACTTAGAGGGTGCCACCTCACACGTTGAAAACCATCAGGCTGAATAGCATACAAAATTATATATATATATATATATATATATATATATATATATATATATATATATATATATATATATATATATATATATATATATATATATATATATATATATATATATATATATATATATATATATATATATATGGGGACGGGGAGCCTGGACCTCAGGTGCAGACGCTGCACCTGAGCCCGGATGCATGACACGTGTAACACCCGGCCGAAATCCCGATCGCATACAGCCCCCTCCGCGACCAATTGTTCGGGCCAAATATCAGCCGTCCGATCGATCGAATCGAACGGATGGCATTCGCTTGAGCCTCGCTGTTACTGTGGCGGCCACAGTAACAGCCCGGGTGAATCCCGTCCGTTCGATTCAGTCGATCGGACGGCTGAAATCATTCTCGCGATTACTGTAGCCACTACAGTAATCGCGAATTTTTTTTTCAACCGCCCGATCGATCGAATCGAACGGACGGGATTCACCCAGGCTGTTACTGTGGCCACCACAGTAACAACGAGGCTCAGGCGAATGCCATCCGTTCGATTCGATCGATCGGACGGCTGATATTTGGCCCGAACAATTGGTCGCGGAGGGGGTTGTATGCGGTCGGGATTTCGGCCGGGTGTTACACGTGTCATGCATCCGGGCTCAGGTGCAGCGTTCACGCTGCACCTGAGGTCCAGGCCCCCCGTCCCCTATATATATATATATATATATATATATATATATATATATATATATATATATATATATATATATATATATATATATATATATATATATATATATATATATATATATATATATATATATATATATATATATATATATATATATATATATATATATATATATAGAGGAGTGTTACGTTGCGCTGTGCGCTGCCCCGCCTAACAAATGCGTTGCGCGTTTCTGGCCGTTCGATCGCGCGGATCGGCTGAAACAGCGCTCAAAACCCCGCTCAATCCCCCGGCCGTCTGATCGAATCGGTCCGTTCGATTCCCATCGATCCAACAGATGGGAATCGAACGACCAATCAGACGGGCGGGCGGCTGTGTATGCACGCGATCAGATGGGTGGGCGGCTGTTTTCCACCGTTCAATTGGAACGATCTAACGCACAGCACCAGTCACCCTTTCGTTCGATTCCCATCCGTTGGATCGATGGGAATCGAACGGACCGTAACAGTCGGGCGGGCGGCTGTGCATGCACCCGATCGGATGGCTGACCGAAATGATCAGACGGCCGGGGGATTGAGCGGGATTTTTGAGCACCGTTTCACCCGATCCGTGCGATCGGACGGTCAGAAACGCGCAGCGCATTTGTTAGCGGGGCAGCGCACAGCGCAACGTAACACTCCTCTCTCTCTCTCTCTCTCTCTCTCTCTATATATATATATATATATATATATATATATATATATATATATATATAGTGATACATTGCGGCCGATAACGTGCGGCACCCCCTTCCGGGATTTTTTGGGAGTTTTTTTTTTTTTTTTGGGATTGATCACCCACCCTTGGATAGCAAACACAAAAAATTTCAGCCCGATCCAAGCCCTGTAGGCCGTCCAAATGTGTTGATCAAAATGACGACAAAAATGAACGATCGATAAAAGTATATCACATTTGGACGGTCTATAGGGCTTGGATCGGGCTGAAATTTTTTGTGTGTGCTATCCAAGGGTGGATGATTAATTCCCAAATTTTTTTTTTTCCAAAATGCCCCGGAAGGGGGTGGCCGCACGTTACCCGGCCGCAATGTGTGTGTGTGTGTGTGTGTATATATATATATATATATATATATATATATATATATATATATATATATTCACACCCGAAAAATGATGGACATATCACGCTTCCCTCTAAAAATTAGTTTCCCAACTAATAACCTCCCAAATTCTCAAGAAAAACTACAAGCTACCCCTCAGCTCTGTCCTTCCTCCCCAGCCTTTGACACAGTTGGAGCCGCCATCTCTTCCCCTCCTTCTACTAACCCACCTACATACACCACCTCTACCACCTCTGTCGAGGTTCATTCCCCCTCTTCTTCATTCTCTTCTTCCTTATTTCCCTCATCATACCCCACCTCTCATACCCTGCAACCATACCGAGACACCATCACCTCCGATACCGGCACCTCTGTTGAGGCCCCTTCCCCCTCTCCTTTCTCCCCTTCCCCCTCCCCTTTGTCCTTCCTTTCTCTCGCCATACCCATCACAATACCCCACCTCCATTCCCATAAACCAGGCCATCATCAAATCCATTGAACTTACAATAGAACATTTGGTAACATAGGGTCGAACTTATAAAAGAACATTCGACAACATACTGCCGAATGTTCTTCAATATGCTCGGTAGTATGTTGCCGAACTCTGTTCGGTGGAAGACTGTCAAACCACAGAAGGCCCAGTGGCGTGGTGGGGTATGGACATAGGAGGTTGGGTATGATGATCGATGGTATAGCGAGAGAACAGAGAAAAGGGAGAAGGAGAAATAAGAGGATGAAGGGGCATCAACTGAGGTGCCGATGATGAAGTTGATGGGGGTATGAGTATGGAGGTGAAATATGGGAGGTGGGGTATGACAAGGAGAAGGAAGAGGACGAGGTATGAGGTGAGGTATGGGGTGGGCTCGTTGGAGATGGGAGGGAGCAGGTCGCCACCGTCGAGGTGGAAGTGGGGTATGAGGTGTAGGGGGTAGTTTGAATTTTTTTTTTGGAGAGGGCGGAGGAAAAACCAAAGCTGAATAAGAGTGTGTTCACCATTTTTGGGGTGTGAGTAAAACTTTCTAAAAAAACATCTATATAACATATTAAGACAGTTCGGGTTATTTACAACCCTGTCATCCTCAAAATCGTGCAGAGAAGTCGTAGAAATAAGTTATCCATCCGATCTAATCGTATGGTCAAACACATCTCAATCTCCACTCAATCAAACGGATCAAAAATCCTCTCAAATCTCTCAAAACTAAAGGTCACGTTAATAACCGCTCCCCTGAAATCCCTTAAAAACCGAAACTATTCGATTAAATCAAACGACTGAACCCCCCCCCCCCCCTAATCTTCCCCCTGATCTCTCTCTCTCTCTCCTCAATCTCTCTCTCATCTCTCCGGTCTCTCTCTCCCCATCTCTTTCTCTCTCTCTTCTCCATGAGAGAGAGAGAGAGAGAGAATGGGGGGGGGGGGGGGGGGGTTTGCGCGGAAAGTTGCCCGTGCCAATCGGCAACAATACGACAACTTGTCCATTTAACAAAAAAATTCCGTCAGCAGAGTTGATCCATCCAGTAGGAAGGAGGGAGCACAACAACCGAAGGATAAACTTTCCACCTTTGACAGCCCAATCGAGGCGTGCCACGTGGGCCATTAAAAGGCCATAACGGGTAGTAGAGTTCGGATCTCCTCCAGTCGGTCGACCCCGGTCGGTGGGCCCGTCGCACATCACAGCGGCACGCAGTCCGGTTGGAGTACGATTCACTTTGGGTCTCCTGCCTTCGTGCGGTTGGGATGCGCGCGGGCCCACTGACCGGGGCCGGCCGACTGGAGGAGGTCCGAACTCCGGGCAGTAAGAGTATACCCTACCGTCGCGTTGCAAGTGTCACCCCCGTTATCTTCCTTTAATGGCTGATGTGGCAGGTCCCGACTGGGTCGAAAGCAAGTGCGGCGTACCACGCGTCGTAGCAAAATGCTGTCGTCGGCGGGGAATAGAGCCGGATCTCCTCGCTTCTCCGACCGTTGGCGTCACAAAAAAGAGGAAAGCGAGGGAGAGAGAGAGAGGAAAGGGGATTCCTACTTTGCTTCCGATCCGGAGCGATCCCGTAACCGGCGATGTCCTCATTCTACCACCACCCTTCCAATCCTAGCCCTCTCGATCGACAGCTCAGGCGGTCCCATCACCGTCCGATCGCTCGTCGCCTGTTGCCACGCGATGGGATCGCCCCGGCCCTGCGGTCTCCTCACTCCCGGAGCGGGATACGCGTCCTTGAACCGGTCTCCGTCCGGTCCGACGGCCATAGAGTGCTGCGGAGGAGGGGGCGGAGGGATCCTTCTCCAGCGGTGTGCTTCAGCGCGCTGGGGGAGAGGATCGGGGAGGCGGAGGAGACGGAGGTGGAGACGTGGCGGAGGCGGAGGGCGGAGGTGGTGACCGCGGCGGTGGTGACGGTGGTACTTGGGACCGGGAACCGGGTGCTCTACAAGCTGGCGCTCATCCCCCTCAAGCACTACCCGTTCTTCCTCGCGCAGCTCGCCACGTTCGGGTGCGTCAGCTCAACACGTTTCTTCCTTTTGCGTTCCTGTCATTTCGATCGACTTGATGGACGGTCAGATGTGGCTGCTCTTGTTTTTTTCCCTCCTCTCACACGCTCACACTCTGTTCATGTGGGGCACGTGCCGACCAACACCCTTGTTGTCTTTATCCTCTTGAATGAAAGAAGCTTACGCTGACTTGATCTCATCCAGTTGATCGGCCCTGGTCGGTGGGCTCAGCGCGCATCACAGCGCTTGTACGATTCACTTTCGGATCGCTTGCCATCGTGCGGCTGTGTTGCGCCCCGAGCCCACCGAGCGGGGCCGACCGACTGGAGGAGATCTGAGCTCGTTTCTGAAAAGGTTTCCCAAAAAATCTAAAAGGGACTCCACTCTGCTCCAGTAACTAAAACGACCAGTAACAATTGGTCGCGCCTTGGACCGTCTGATGTGGAATCAGTGGACACGATGTACAAGGGTACTTTCGTCTTTAAGAGATAGTGTGCATATCACAGCCGTTGCTTCCGCATCAGACGGGCCTGGGCTTTACCGGAATGCCACTAGCCACTGGTCGTTTTCTTTATGGGTGCAAAGTGGGGCCCCAAAAAAGATGAGACCCTGAGTTCTCTCTCCCGGTTGACACCGACGTCCCTCTTCTACATGCCATTCCCTTTTTATATACTTTTCTGCACATCCCCCCCCCCTCTCTCTCTCTAGAGAGAGAGAGACCACCAGGTTTTCTTATTTCCTATTATGATCACTTACACATATGAAATCCCTCTGCACGTGTGTCTCCATTTTATTTCTTCCAAAAATACCAATTCCTTTAACCGATTCCTCTAACTGCATAAGAGCCCTCTTTTATCCCTTTTGTTGCTGTCTTCCTTGCCATCACCGGTGAGCATTTCGGTCGGAACCTTTCAATCGATGAAAATCGACAGGAATCACGCCGGAACCATGCCGGAGCGACGCTAGAACCCATTTTCCCCAAGTGTTTCTTCGTTGACGATCGGATCTCGTGAAGAACTGTCGCACACTAGAAATCGTTGGCGATCGGATCTCGTGAATTGAGGTACGCTGGAATACCACCTAAATCCTATCGGAACTGCCATTGCTAGAGGAAGGAAGAACACCCATTATTGCAATCGACTGAAATAGAAGTAAAAACCCCAAAAAATGAAGCCCTAGATATTGTAGAAATTTGATTTTTTAATTTTCAATGATTTATTCTTTTCAAAACCTACTAAATCAAAGTTTAATCTATTGGTTGATACTCAAATTGAGAAGTGTATCTTAAAATTTGTTAAAACTTTTACAGATTGTTTTACCTGCGTTTAGTAAACCTGTATCTGCGCTTAGAATGTTTTCAAATTTATTAAAAATTTTACAGATTTTTACAGTGTGTTATACGCAAATCTGTATTATTGACATGTTGTTTTAAGCGTAAATCTGCGCTCAGTAGTATCTGCATGTTTTAGAAGTAAAATTTCTGCATATTTGTTTAGGCGCTTATCTGCGCTTATCTAAGCTTAAAAGTTTATGTATTATGTACAGGTTGTCTAGGCGTAAAGTTTTTGCGCTTAGCAGTTTTTGTATTAGAGGCCTCTTTTTCTGTTTTAACAAATTTTAAGATACTTTCCTCAACTTGAGTATCAATCAATAGATTATACTTTGATTTAGTACGTTTTGAAAAGAACAAATCATTGTAAATTGAAAAATCAAATTTCTATAATATCTAGGGCTTCATTTTTTTGGGTTTTTACCTCTATTTCAGTCGATTGCAACAATGAGTGTTCTTCCTTCCTCTAGCAATGGCAGCTTCGATAGGATTTAGGTGGTATTCCAGTGTACCTCAATTCATGAGATCCAATCGCCAACGATTTCTAGCGTGCGCCGGTTCTTCACGAGATCCGATCGCCAACGAAGAAACACTTGGGGAAAATGGGTTCTAGCGTCGCTCCGGCATGGTTCCGGCGTGATTCCTGTCGATTTTCATCGATTGAAGGGTTCCGGCAGGAATGCTCACCGGTGATGGCAAGGAAGACGACAACGAAAGGGATAAAAGAGGGCTCTGATGCAGTTAGAGGAAGCGGTTAAAGGAATGAGCATTTTTGGAAGAAATAAAATGGAGACACGTGCAGAGGGATTTCACATGTGTAAGTGATCGTAATAGGAAATAAGAAAACCTGGTGGTTATTATTGGGTATATAGAATACCAGGTGGTCGTTTAGGGAAATTTCTCTCTCTCTCTTTATATAAGGGGATGCTTAGGTGCGGTCCGCAGTTCGCAGCAGTCCGATGCACCACTCCGTGCATCAGATGCATGCGGTGGGTGCATCGGACGGCTGGGGACCGTGGACCGCACAGACCGCAGAACGCACCTAAGCATCCTTCTCTCTCTCTCTCTCTGTATATATATATATATATATATATATATATATATATATATATATATATATATATATATATATATATATATATATATATATATAGGGGCATGCTTCAGTGCGGTCTGCGGTCCGTGCGGTCTGCGTACGCAGCCGTCCGATGCACGCGCGCGCGTGCGGCGCGTGTGCGATGCACCGCATCGGACGGCTGCGGGTATGGACCGCACGGACCGCATTTAAGCATCTCTCTCTCTCTCTATATATATATATATATATATATATATATATATATATATATATATATAGAAAACGAGATATAGGCTGGCAGCCCATTTCTTGGTTTGGGCTGTCAGCTAACAGCCCTCCGATCGCCATCATCCTGCCGTCCATTTTAAAAAAAAAAAAATCATTTTTTTTAACATCTGTAACCCCCCTCTCTCTCTCTCTCTCTCGATCTCGAGCTCGAGCAGCAGCTACCTCCGGCACCGGCACCGGCACCCCCCTCCGGCACCGGCTCCCTATCCGGCGGCGTAACCCCCTCCGATCTCCGGCAGCACCCTCCGGTGCGGATCTGGTGCTCCCCTCCCCCTCTGACCACCTTCCACTCCCCCGCCGGCGCCGACCAGCCCCGACCTCCAGTCCCCAAGGCTCCCCTTCCCGATCTCCTCCTTCCCCGCCGGCAGCCACCTTCGATAGTGGTGGGGAAGGAGGAGATCGGGAAGGGGAGCCTCGGGACTGGAGGTCGGGGCTGGTCGGCGCCGGAGGGGGAGTGGAAGGTGGTCGGAGGGGGAGGGGAGCACCGGATCCCAGATCCGCGTCGGAGGGTGCTGCCGGAGATCGGAGGGGGTGACGCCGGAGGGGGAGGAGAAGGAAGCCGCGGGGGAGCCGGTGCCGGAGGGGGGAGCCGGATCTGGTGCTGGAGGGGGAGCCGGTGCTGGAGGGGGGAGCCGGTGCCGGTGCCGGAGGGGGCAGCTGGAGCGGGACATGGAGGTGGTTGGGGATGGGGCTGCGGCTCGCGAGAGAGAGAGAGAGAGAGAGGTATATGGTGTGTTTTGTGTTTTTTTTTTTTTTTAAACCAACGGTTGATGATGGGGATCGGAGGGCTGTTAGCTGACAGCCCAAATTAAGAAATGGGCTGTTAGCTCATACCCCGTATTCTATATATATATATATATATATATATATATATATATATATATAGGGTCAGGATCCTGTGCCTTAAATTTTTGCCATCGATTTGATTTGATGTCTTAGAGGGTTTAGAATGAGATGATTTTTTGTGGATGTAATCATCCCACCTTAGATTAGAACATCCACAAAAATTCAACACATTCTAAAACTTCTAGGGGTATCATATATTACAAACTTTATTCACCGTCTATTTTTATCCATTAACTTTTATTATATATTTGATGCCTCTAAAAGTTTTAGAATGTGCTGATTTTTTGTGGATGTTCTATCTAAGGTGGGATGATTACATCCACAAAAAATCAGCTCATTCTAAACCCTCTAGGATATCAAATCAAAATCGATGACAAAAAACGATGGCAAAAATTTAAGGCACAAGATCCCGACCCATATATATATATATATATATATATATATATATATATATATATATATATATATATATATATATATATATATATATATATATATATATATATATATATATATATATATATAGGGGGCGGGGAGCCTGCACCCGAGGTGCAGCAACAACGCTGCACCTCGGTCTTATTTTACCTACCTAGAAGTTTTGGAATTGGATGAAATTTGGTGAGGGTGTTGTCTAGGGTAAGATGATCATCCTCACAAATTTTCATCAAATTCCAAAACTTGTAGGGGGGTCAAATAGTCGAAGCAAAATCTGTAGATTTTAACGGTGACTGCGGACGGCTGATTTTGCTTCGACCATTTGACCCCCCTAAAAGTTTTGGAATTTGATGAAAATTTGTGAGGATGATCACCTTACCCTAGAAAACACCCTCACCAAATTTCATCCAATTCCAAAACTTCTAGGTAGGTAAAACAAGGCCGAGGTGCAGCGTTCTTGCTGCACCTCAGGTCCAGCATCCCCGCCCCCATATATATATATATATAGAGAGAGAGAGAGAGGAATGGGATGCTGCCTATCAAAGCAGCGTTTTTTGCTGCTTTGATACATTGTTTGACCATCCTAGAAGTTTTGGAATTTGATGAAATTTGGTGAGGGTGTTGTCTAGGGTAAGATGATCATCCTCACAAATTTTCATCAAATTCCAAAACTTCTAGGGGGTTCAAATGGTCGAAGCAAAATCAGTCGTCTGCAGTCGCCGTTAAAATCTGCAGCATTTTGCTTCGACCATTTGACCCTCTTAGAAGGTTTGGAATTTGATGAAAATTTGTGAGGATGATCATCTTACCCTAGAAAACACCCTCACCAAATTTCATCAAATTCCAAAACTTTTAGGATGGTCAAACAATAACTCAAAGCAGCAAAAACGCTGCTTTGATAGGCAGCATCCCATTCTCATATATATATATATATATATATATATATATATATATATATATATATATGGGCATGCTATAATGCGGCATGCGGTACGTGCGGCACCGCACCGAAGCCGTCTGATGCACGTGCTGCGTGCATTGCTTGCACGCAGCGGTGCAACAGACGGCTATGGTGCGGTGCCGCACTTATCGGATGCCGCATTATAGCATTTCTCTCTCTCTCTCTCTCTCTCTATATATATATATATATATATATATATATATAGAAAATAAGGAGTATAGTCCTCCCGACTGGCCAACACGTTAGTCCTTCCTTATATTTTGGTGTCACGTGGTACTTTTTAACTAAATTTTTTTAATGGATGGTCAATCCACTCTACTTGGATTATGATTGAAAAAAAACTTAAAACAACCCAATCAATGACCGACAAATTTAACGGTAAACTATAGCGCACAAATACCCCTTGCTATGGTTAATCTAAAAATATCACTTGGCATATTTTTTTTTTTTTTTTTTTTTCATAATCATTGTTAGGAAAGGTGAACCCACCTTGACCAATATCTAACCCCGGTTAAAAATTGCCACGTTGCACTTGAATTGAAGGAAGAACTAGCGTGTTAACTAGTTGGGAGGACCATGTACCCTATTCCTATATATATATATATATATATATATATATATATATATATATATATATATATATATATATATATATATATATATATATATATATATATATATATATAGAGGAATGGGATGCTGCCTATCAAAGCAGCGTTTTTTGCTGCTTTGATACATTGTTTGACCATCCTAGAAGTTTTGGAATTTGATGAAATTTGGTGAGGGTGTTGTCTAGGGTAAGATGATCATCCTCACAAATTTTCATCAAATTCCAAAACTTCTAAGAGGGTCAAATGGTCGAAGCAAAATCAGCAAAATCTGCAGTCACCGTTAAAATCTTTAGATTTTGCTTCGACCATTTGACCCTCTTAGAAGTTTTGGAATTTGATGAAAATTTGTGAGGATGAACATCTTACCCTAGACAACACCCTCACCAAATTTCATCAAATTCCAAAACTTCTAGGATGGTCAAACAATGTATCAAAGCAGCAAAAAAAGCTGCTTTGATAGGCAGCATCCCATTCCTCATATATATATATATATATATATATATTCTAGTAATGATTATCTTTGACAACAAAATATAATCGGTCATCTTTGGCTGTTATACATATCTTCGGTGGCAACACCCGCCTCCGGTGGACCGGCGATCCCAACACCACTACCGGTCACTATACGAACGATCGCCACCACCTAAGCAACTGCTTTCGATGGCAACACCCATCTCCGGTGGACCGGTGACACCAACTCCACCACTACTGGCCACTGTCGGGACGATCACTACAACCCAAGCAACCACCTTCGGCGGAAAAACTCGGTTTCGACAGCCTTGTCCCGACTGACCGGCAATCCCTACACAACCACTGGCCATTGTTGGGACCGTCACTATCACAGAGCTAGTTATCCATAAGACTGAGGCAATCTACCATAACTATATGGAACTGGATAATCAGAGTGTGGTAATCCAGAGTATTTATATCCAGCCGTACTGCTCGATCGTCCATCGATGTGGATAAATATCCCATGCATAGCTTTGTCGTCTCGAGCGTGCATTTCTCGAATCACATAAAGAATCCACCGAGCTTGCCCTCGTATCATCAAATACCAAAATTTTGTCAAAATTGTCACCGAAAGCTACCCACAGATTTCAAAACCACCTCATTTCGATGCCCCCTTAGATTTCGGCCAAAATTTTGCCTAAATTCATTGAAATTCACTCAAAATATAGCCTAAATGGACAAGCCCCCTTGTTTTGACCTTGCATTTCATTTCGGTCCCTTCCGAAACCAAAATATTTTTCCGAAATTTCACAATTTTGATTGAAATTTGAAACCATGTAATAATATGATTTGTGACGAATCTAGACTTTTGGATACCCGCCTCGTAACAAAACCGGCTTGTAAGGGGAGGTCCAATGCGGATATATAAGCAGTTCGTCACCCTCTTCCATTACCAATGTAGGACTAACCCATGTGAGGCATGACCATCTCAACACCCCCCGTCACACGGGACACACGTAGCAAGGGTACAATTGGTAGGAGCTCCCGGAGCGGGTCTGGCTCTGATACCATGTGACAATTCCCGTGCCCCCTCAAAACTGGTGATGAGAGCTAGGGGGAAACAATATATAAAGATGTGGAACTCCCACTCCTTTATTGATGTGGAACTATTCTCAACACCAGCGCACGCAGAGTGCCTCTCGATCGGAGGGAGGGACAAGATCTCGATCGGAGGGAGAAAGAGGGTGCGACGGGACCACATAGAGGCGAGACAAGGTGGGACCTAGCTCTGATACCATGTTACCACAACCCTAGGGGAGAGAAAGTGAGAGAGAGACGGCTAGGGTTTGGGAGAATGACAAATAATTCTCAAATTATCTTCTTTCTTGTTTTTTATTGTAAAATCAATGAAGAGCTGACCCCCAAATGAGTTTCGTTCACTACAAACAATGAAGAAAATCTTTTGTCTAGTTTGTCTGAATTCAAGATTGTATTACATGCATTTTTTTGTCTTTTGCTGATTAGAAATGTGACTCCTTATGCTAGAAAATGTCACTTGCATTACGGATATATACAAATCTTAGATGGTTTATCAGATGGTTCCAACGTTGCCCAAGATTCATGTGTTGCCTGGACGGAATGGTGTCGATATCTCAGTCAAAGAGATGGTGTGAGTCCTCGACCGGCTTTAAAAGCTAAGGTGTAAATGATGGAATACATATCGCTAGTTAATGCAAGAGCAAGCATTTTTGGTTCATGCCTTTTTGGGGCTGCCTTGAAATATTAGTTGTTTCTTGTTAATTTTCCATAATATTTTACTGTATATTTTTGTAGTATGGATATATTTGCATACAATGCATCTTCGTATCATTATTTTTTTGTTTTAACATTATATTCAAGTTTTTGTACCCCCATTGTGTCATTTTGATGTTAATTTGTATGTGTTTGTTCAACATGAATAGGTATACATTTCATAATTATAGCATAACTCGATCATGTTTTTGCATGTTAGATTTGAAATTGTTGATAGTTATGACTAGATCCAAGATTTTATATCCTTGTTTACCTACAGCACAATTTCTATTTGTTGTATTTTCTTTTTTGGGTAAAAATTTCTATGTATTGTATAGAAACTAAGTATGCGATTGAACATCATAACCTTTTATCCTGCAGATTTTTTCCTGATAGTGAATTGGTGTACAGCTGGAGTCTGTTCAACATTGTTCCTAAATCTAAGAATTGCTTTGAATTTGTTTGGATGAACAAATAATATTGTACCAATGGTTATAAAAAATGGCCGATTAAACATTTAAGTGGCCACTTGAACAAATAAGTGGGATTAACTACTTAAGCTGTAACCACTTAAATGTTGATCTACTTAATTGTTTAAATGATAATTTGGTGATTCACGTGAGTTTATATTCTATTAATTACTCTAATGACTGCAATATTGTTAAATATACCACCTAAGTAACATTATCCCAGGATGAAATTATGTTTTTATTTTACTTAATGTTACTTCCCTTGATGGTATTGCTTGAACTAGAATACAACTGAAATATGATGCATGTACGTAATCTAAATATCCGAAACCCTAACTACAACCAAACCAACGATCTGTTCTTATTGTAAGCAACCTTTCCAATAGACCTATTGATCAAGAGAAGCCTCCTCGTTCAGTAGTTTGACTAAATTGTCTTCTCTCTTCTTGCGACTAAAGCTGATAATGATCTGCATTCTTATAAAATAAAAACAAATTCTAATTAGTAAAGTATTGTGTTTGATAGATCATTGTCTCTTGCTATTATATTAGAGCTAATGTGTAGATGCCCACAAAATAGAGCCTCTAGAAAGGACCTCATTTGGAGGAGTGAGAAATCTATGAAGATGATGGTATAATACATACCCTCAATAAGAGGGTGTGTTCCTGAGTGTTGCTTAACAATTCATGTGTCATTTATCTGATCACTCAACTGTTTAAACACATAAACTACTTACACAATTAAGAATTCAAGGAACCTTAACAATCGTTTAATCATTTTGTGTCCAACATATACAATAACTTCACATTCATCTTACTATTTCATGAGTGATGACTTTGTAATTTACCAAATTGTATATGCTTGTTTATCAGCTATGTGGTGGTATACTTCTCGGTTCTTTATTTCCGCTATCATGCTGGTATTGTAACCGATGAAATGCTTTCTCTACCAAAGACTCCATATCTGGTCGTAGGGCTGTTAGAGGCTCTGGGAGCAGCATCAGGAATGGCTGCTGGAGGTGAACTACTTATCATAGTTTTTTTTTTGGTGATTACATGATACTTATCATCATGATGTTGTGTTATCACATGATACACTCCACTTTTTTCCTTCTAGAGCATCTTAGCTATAGTGATATTAACAAATGTTCTACAAGTTATCCATGCATTCGTACATAAAGAGGTTGGCATTAGGTTCTTTAAAAATAGGTATAGTCCACCCCGTATTTCAATTTTAATATCTTCTTATGTTCACAGTTATCTAGAATCTATTGTAACTTCCTTAATGCTGTCATGGGATAAGATATTATGCAATTTGTTATACTGCAAATCATGCATTACAGAGATTCAATTGGCTTGATTATTAACCAACATGAAAGTTATGAAACTCTATGGAATCTTTGCCATCATCATCATCCAAGTCTTGAACCCTCAAGATAGGGTTGACTATAGAGAAGTTTGACCAGAATTTTCTTACCGGTGTCAACCTGATGTCAACCCTCTTATGATTAGTGCAAAAAACATGATCAAGGTGACTTGGCAAGAGAGGGGAATGAGAAGAAACTTGAAAGCCTAGTTAGTGGGTAGGGAGACCTATCTTGTTGGTTACGCATTTTAAGCTCATTGAACCAAGGAGCTTTCCTGAATCATTGTAACAAAACGGTGGACAGATTACTCATATATAATCTGGTGTCTGCTACATGCTGTTGCTAACTATACCCTCTCGTAAATGTTGTTCATCTCTAGAACACATATTTACGTGAATCTATGATAGTTTCAATGATTAACAACACTAACACCATCTATTTGAGTTACCTTTTATGAATTCTGTTTTTCCAATAATTCCTATCAAAGAAAATATCGTCCATCATTGCGAGCTGCTAAAGATCCTTTCTTACATTCTTAAAGATTCTTGAAAGAATTGAGTGAGAAGTAGGATAACAAGTTGTACAACGATAGTCCAAGTGCCATTCATCTTGCGAAGGAATCGACATTTCATTTAGGGACGAAGCATATTCACTTGCGATTCCACTTCGTACATAAGGCTTTGGTAGATGGAGTGCTAGAACTCGAGAAGATGCCTGGAAGTAGAAATCCAGCAGATGTGTTAACCAAGGTAGTCACCATTGAGAAACTATGCTCAGTTTCAGTTGGTCTTTGAGCTTGAAGATCAACGTGGTCACACCAAGTTCCTTGTGGATGCATGTTATTAGAGGTGCAGTTAGGTCAGTCTCCAAGTGGGAGATTGTTATGTTGGCTAGAGCCCGATGGTTTGGTTAAAAGATGGGATGCAGACTATGCAGTCCCTCGATGTGCCAAAGGTCCCCGGGGTCACAGGGGGTGGGCCCCCAGTGGGGAACGAAGTTTGCAGATTCATAGTATATATAAAATGTTTGTTGTCAGGCCCTCTATTCCTTGTACCGTCTTTTATTTTTGCCTTGGAGCATAGTGGAATTGGTCGTGAGGAGAGGACGTGGCCAAAGTGTCGGACCTCATTAAATCTGTCTTTTCTGGTTGTGTGATTGCATCTTCTTCCTTGGTTTATACCTCACAGAACCCATGGCAAAGATCTTGAATGTGATGAAGACTTAAACACACTATTCGCGGTGAAGATCTATGGCGATCAAAAAAGGATTGCACGACGATGGTCTTCAGTAATGGATCTGATCTCCTCGGCCGATTGCTGACAATGGTGGCGACTACCTTCTTGGAGAGACTGACCCGACGATGGAGGAAGCTACCTACATAGTATTTAACTTCGGTGTAAGTGATGGAGATGTCGTGGCCCTAGAAGATGGAGCTGTTGCAGATGAAGATGTTTAGCTTCTTAATGCTAGCTTCAAGGAAAGAGATGGAACCCTAGCTCCGATGAGGCTGATCACGACGATGGACGAGTGCCCTGAGCGATGGCTTTGATATGATGAAACATATTGCAGTAGATGAACCTTACTCACACTAGGGCAATATACCAAGGTATATATAAAAGGAGATGAGTGTGCTCACCAACATAGTGAGCATACCACCTAAAAGGGAAACCTTTACAAGGTATATGAAATATGTACAAGCTCTAATAGTCTGTATTTTTCTCACGTTTTTACTGTCTTGACATGATACATGTAAGTACATTTTACTTTCCTAAGGACTTTACTTTCTTAGTGTTTTTTTTTTGTTACTTTGACATTGACTAAATATATTTATTTCATAATGGCTTTGTAAAAATGATGTATTCAAAACTAATTCTTTTTAGCTTTTGGTTTGGAGCAGCTGTTCTCTCTGGTGCCTCAATTCCTATATTATCTCAGGTGTTGACATTTATAGACCAGTTTATATGCATGGTTTTATCAGAAGCAGCAAATGCACATTGCATATAACTTTCATTATATCATTTCCGCAGACCTTCCTTGTTTGGCAGCTTCTTTTGTCTGCCATTTTCCTCGGGAGACGATATCAAGTCAACCAAATACTTGGATGCTTCCTTGTGGCTATTGGTGTAATAATAACAGTGGCGAGGTAATCCCTTGTCCCATAACAGATGCATACAAGAATACATTCCCCAGTTCGGTTCAAACTGAAGATTAGGATGGGTTTAAATTAAGTTATGACTTGTTGGAATTATGCAATGGTGTCTTCAGTCTTTATGGTCAGCTTATATTAGCGTGAGTTTTCTTTCTTATCCTGTTTCTGGAATGTCACCATCCTATTAAGCTTTTGTTTTTCTCTCTCACTTGTATTCACCCTTGGTCCCATCCTTCTGTTCTTTTTTCAGCAGACCTTTTTTCTTCTACAAACTGGATCTATTTGATTAATTTGATCTCCTGTTGACATGTAAGTATTGAAAGATTGCTATTGTCTTTCCCCTTTGCAGTGGATCTAATACTGGCCTTTCAATGCAAGATGCTGGAATTTTTTGGGCACTACTGATGATAACTTCATTTTTGTTTCAAGCTTCTGACACTGTATTGAAGGTGATTGATATTTTAAGTGGTTTTGTGAAACCTCATCAGTATCCACAAGATAACTAACTTCTGATACAGTTTGTATTGTTTTCATTTCTAGGAAATAATATTCTTGGATGCTGCCAAGCAATTGAAGGTATATAGGCTGGTATCCTTAATTTCTTCCTCTTGTTTTCCCCAAAAACCATGTTTTGTTTTCTGTTTACATTTTACATGTCACGCTGCATTGCAACTCTATGTGGATGGATCAGAAACTGAATCAAAACTAATGCCTACCTACTGCAGGGAGGATCAGTTGACCTTTTTGTTGTCAACTCTTTTGGATCTGCTTTTCAAGTAATGATTCTTCCATCAGTAATCTTTTTGATCTTATGAACTTTTTAACAACTTTCTTTTAAGATTTCCTCTTTCATATGTTTTTTTAATTTATTATTTTATTGTTCATCACCATGCTTTTATTGACCTTCATGCAGGCGCTGTTTATATGTCTCCTACTTCCGTTATTATCGAAGTTATGGGGCATTCCATTCAAGCAGCTACCTACATACATTAAAGATGGAGCAGCCTGCTTTCTCAATATAGGATCATTATCAAGTGGTATGTTGTGGGAATTCCTTTACTTTTAGCGCATCTATAAATGCTTTCTACATCCAGGAATTTATGATCATCAGTTCAAGGGTATTATCACCTAATTACTTGTAAATCGAACTCATCCCAACTCTACACTCGACACTCTGGATGGCTCTGATCAAACCTCTGATGCCATCGGTTGTGAACCGGGTTGACTTAAATCCGGAATACAGAGGAGGCACACTCGGTATCATTATCTTTTTCTTTTTTTATGTAAATCGGAGTGTGTTGTTTGGTTTTTTTTATAGCCTGTTTGGTTGGAGGTAGGGTTGCAACTTGGGCGAGTTGGATCCGACCCAACCCGAGTTTTGGGCGGGTTTGGGTTAAATTTTTTGAAGATTGGGTTGGGTTAGGGTTGAAAAAATACAACCCGAGTTAAATTTGGGTCGGGGTCGGGTTGCCCGACCGGCTCGGGTTGAGGGGTCGGGCAACCCGACCCAACCCGAACCCGAGTACTCATGTATATCTCTGAGTCTGTGATATATAGTTAACAATCACAGCCATCCTGAGTGCTCATATGTTGAGGGGTCACAATCATAGCCATCCGTTTCGTCATGTCCCATATTATTTATTTGCTTCTTGTTTATCAAATAAAGATATTATATGATGATTAGGTAAATTGCATGGATAGAAATGCAACAATGGTTGTATGGTAGTGTTAGCAAGTATAAGTTCTTTTTATTTTTTTATCTTCAAAGGTCAAAATTTTAAACAATAATTAAAAATAAGTATACCGAAACCTGCACAAGTCAACCCATCCTACCAACTTGGGCTAACTCGAGCCCAACCCGAGCATGGAAATTTTTTCTTAGCTTGAGCTGGAAATCTCGGGTTGGGGGTTGGGTTGGATTGGGTTAGGATTGAGGGTTTTAGTACTTGGATAGGACTTGGGTTGACTCCCAACCCGACTCAACCCTCCCGTGTTGCAGGCCTAGTTGGAGAGAGTTCAGAACTACACTGTGTAGTTCCAATGTGTGAAGTTGGTAAGCATGCAGTACAATAAACATTAAAAATAAAAAATAAGTTCAAACGATCCACACAAACTTCAACCTTTGGGGGATTGAGACTTCTTTGGAAGTATGAAATTGTTCTTTAGCCTATGTCTCAAAAATATCATACGATCAAAAAATCTGAAGCCTATGTCATCAAAAGTGTTTTCAAAGGCAGGGGCGTAAGATGGGGCGTTTTGCTTGTTGTGGGGCGGGGCATATGTCCCAGGGCGTGGGGCGTAAGCCCCACTAATTTTTAATTTTTTAATATATATATATATATATATATATATATATATATATATATATATATATATATATATATATATATATATATGGGAAATGAGTTCCTATGACATGTCATAGGGAGTACCCTATGACATATGGTGAGTTAGTAACCCTAGAATATTTAGAATGTTCTAAATTTTTATGAGGATGATCACCCTATCTTAGATAGGACCCCCGCAAAAAATTGGCTCATTCTAAAACTTCTAGAGGCATCAAGTATGCTTTCAATTTAACGGTTAAAATGGATGGCCGATAAAGCTTCTAACATTTGATGTCCCAACAAGTTTTAGAATGCTTTGATTTTTTATGGACATTCTATCTAAGGTAAGGTGATCACCCTCAAAAAAATTCAGCACATTCTAAACATTCTAGCATTACTAATTCACCGTATGTCATAGGGTACTCCCTATGACATGTCATAGGAACCCAGCCCTCTATATATATATATATATATATATATATATATATATATATATATATAAAATTGTTAGATACCCTCACACCTCAAAACCCGGGTTGTAAGAGGAGGTCCACAGGGGATATATTAAGCGGGTGATGGGTGCCTCCCTCACCGATGTGGGACTATTTGTCAACACTCCCCCTCACGCGGAGCACACGTGGCAAGAATCCTCCCACGCGGATTACGCACACGTGGTAAGGCATGATCGGTGGGGAGCACCCGGAGCGGGAGCAGAAGCAGGAAACGGGCTAGTTCTGATACCATGTTAGATACCCTCACACCTCAAAACCCGGGTTGTAAGAGGAGGTCCACAGGGGATATATTAAGCGGGTGATGGGTGCCTCCCTCACCGATGTGGGACTATTTGTCAACAATAATATTATATAAAATAGTGAAATAAGATTAAAAAGAAACAAAATAAAAAATACTATGAGCAAACGAAGCATTTAAACCTACAAACATGGTTGATAAATCACAAATATATAAAAAATGATAATAAAAATAAACTTGTCATTGTCTTTCAATATCATTTAAGATCTAATTATAAGTTTCTAACCAAAATTCAAACTATCTATATTTATATTCCATAGATTATATCATTTCATACATGATATAGAACCAATATAAAAGAATTTTAGTTTCCAAAAATATCACAATCGTCATCCAAGAGAGTAAGATGCATATAAAAGTTAACACGGTGGCAATCAAATTATTATTTTTTAACTATGCAGACAAACTCCAGTCGA
Source organism: Chamaelirium japonicum (assembly GCA_947650365.1). Classification (NCBI taxonomy): domain Eukaryota; kingdom Viridiplantae; phylum Streptophyta; class Magnoliopsida; order Liliales; family Melanthiaceae; genus Chamaelirium; species Chamaelirium japonicum. Next base: position 81,511,977 of record OX393551.1, on the reverse strand, counting down.
GCATAAGCCCAGGCCATTGGGGCGTAAAAGGCGTGCCCGGGTGTTCGGGTGTACGTCCTAGTGATTCGGGCGTGAAAAAAGCCCCAGATTCAGCCGCCCCGGGCGTTTTAGAACCGCCCCACCCCGGGCGTACCCCAGGGCGCGTTTTTTAAAACACTGGTTATCAATACCAATAGAAAAAGCTGAAGCATATGTGAACCATACCATACAACAGAAAAGTTGAAGCATATTTCAACAATACCAATAAAAAACCTGAAGCATATGTCATAAATACCAAGCATAACATGAAGCATATGTGAACCATACTATACGTAGAAAAACTGAAGCATATATGAACACTACTAGCAAAAAAACTGAAGCATATGTGGACACAGGGGCGTAGCCAGAAATTTTTTTTGGGCTGGGCTAGAACTAAACTAGTTTTTTTTTACAATGAAACTTTTACTTTATAAAGAAATACTAAGCAAAATATTTTAAGCGAACATCGACGGTACTAGAAATTATATTTATATAAAAAAAGGTTAATTACACTTTGTCCCCCTGAGTTTTAACTCAAAAACATTTAACCCCCCTGTAGTTAAAAAACTACATTTTTTCCCCAGAGTTTTAACTCAAAAACATTTAACCCCTCTGTAGTTAAAAAACTACATTTTGCCCCCCATTGAAGTCAAATAAAAATTACAAAATGAGAGATATTAAGTAGTTGACAAAAGGAGTATTGTGCTAACTTTTCAAACTTTAGGGAGCGTTTTGGAACAAAGTAAACTATAGCGGGGTTAAGTGTTTTTGGCGGCGATTCACGTTTCATGAGGACTTAGACGTGATAGCGATTCACGTACGTGTCGCGAGGGGCCAAGGGCCTCGCTGGGTTGAGTCGGGCTGAGACATGTACTTAATAATATAAGTTATTTTTTCTCAAAACTCGGCCGGGCTATAGCCCGGCCGAGCCAACTATTAGATCCGCTCATGTGTGGACAATAACAACACATAACCTGAAGCAAATGTGAGCAATACCGATAGAAAACCTGAAGTATATATCATCAATACCAACAGAAAAATTGAAGCATATGCAACAATACCATATATTAAAAAAACTGAAGCATATGTTACCATTACCAACAAAAAATTGAAGCATATGTGAATCATACCATATAGCAGAAAAGTTGAAGTGTATGTCAACAATACCAAAAAAAACTTAAAGCATATGTCATCAATAACAAGTGTAACCTGAAGCATATGCGAACAATACCATACAACTGAAAAACCGAAGCATATGTGAACACTACCAGCAAAAAGCTAAAGCATATGTGAATACTCCTAGTAGAAAAGCTGAAACATATGTGAATAATAAAAAAACAAAACCTAAAGCATATGTGAACAATACCAATACAAAACGAAGCATATGTAATTAGTACCAACATAAAACCTGAAGCATATGTAATTAGTACCTCTTGACTTGAAAACGCCCAACCCAGACCTTGCTCAGAGGCCAGCTACTCCAAAAGTTGGGATTCAGTTTAAGTCAGATCCATGTAGCTCTAAAGGGGATTTTGTTGCAGTCCCTTAGCGTCTACTCCTGGTTGGCTAAGATGCACACTATACCGGGTTGTAGGTTTCCCGACTTGAGGTTGGTCTTCTATCCGTGGCTAAGATGCACACTATACCGGGTTATAGTGGCTAAGATGCACACTATACCGGGTTGTAGGTTTCCCGACTTGAGGTTGGTCTTCTATCTGTGAGTGTACTTCCTTCTTTTCATCATGAGAGCGAGCTTGATAGGGGTCAGCTTTGCTGGTGCCGCGTGTTAGTCTATCGTATGGCCTCATGCCCGAGTCCCAACTAGAATAGGTGAATTTTTGACTACCCACAGTATGGATTACATGTACTCAGTATAAATATTGGTTTTCTATATGTCCGTTCATTTAAAAAAATAATAATGCAAAAACAGACAGGTGTCCCGATGTGTATACATGTGCTACCTATGCCATATCTCATTTCGTTTGTGGTTCAATTATAATCATGCTAATTTGCATTACTAGGTCTTGAACTATAACTCGATATAACATGTTTCAGTTATCGTAACCGACATGTTGGGATTCTTGTTTGGAAATAACTACTTCTGTTTCAAAGAACAAAGCTCATGTTTAGTACTAATCGGCATTTGTCTGCAAATAGATAATCCATCTCTTCTATCAAAATTATTTGATAAAGATGAAGATCTTAGCTGTCCTTTAGTTCTATGATTTGATGTTTCAGATATGTTGTCCCAGTATTTATTTAGTACTTCAGTGTGGGCTCCATGTCTGATATGATTTGCACCTTGTTAAAGTACTAGCTCTAATAACTTGTATTGCTAATACATGTCGGTGGCAGGATGTGAAGGAGCACCATTGTTACCACTCCTTTTTGTAATGGTTAACATGGCCTATAATATATCGCTGTTGCATCTTCTCAAGATCTCTTCAGCTGTGGTCTCTTGCCTTGCCTCCACTTTCTCAGGTTTTGCTAATTAACTGTCTATATCTATTTGCTTGCCTATTATCTAACTATATGCATATCTATTTATCAGGCTATCAGTGAATGAATTTGGTATCCACACAGTGTTGACTGTTGATAGGTTGCATAGTTCTTTTATGGTGGTACTATTGACTATTGAGTAGAATTAGTACTACTTCTTTGGAGTTCACTCTGCCACTTCCATTAGTCCTTCAGTCTGTAAAATTGTGAATCACAAGTTCACAACATCATATTAAATATCTTTTGACCAACATAATTACTTTGTAGTCATGTTTAGCTGTCTTTAAGTTATGGCAATGCTCAGTGAGAGATTGTTCATTGGAAGGTTTGAAAGAATTAAAGAAACTATCTATTCCTGAGGAAATGCTAGGGACGTGTCCAAGAAGGTGGCCCCACTAACACCACCCCAACTACCATCCAGTGTGTGACTGGCAATTGTGTATGGTATGAAGGGCCGCAAGTGATCTACCTTCTCACATTCTTATAATTTGAACAAAATCTTGACAAGAGCAATTAGTATGTCACAGTTCCACATAATTAATTACATGAATATGACATTTAAGTGTGTTATGTGACTGACTAGCATCGGGTCAGTGAAGAAGTTGGAGAACCAAGTCCAATAATGTTATTATTAAAGGAGATAAGTAGTAGGCTAGTAGCAAAAGGGGGTGGTAAAAATTTCACCCACTAAGTATAATGAAAATTCTGAGGAAATGTATTCTCCAAAATCTCTAGCCTAAGCCCTCATTCATGCTCTTTATATATAAGGCTACAAAAGGAAATCCAAAACTAAACTCAATGGACTCGAAACAGGAAAGAAATAAAATTGCCAATGACCTCTCATACTACAAAGCTTAGGTGTGAAAAATAAAAAATATTTCACACTAAGAATAAGGAAATCTGGGACAAATGGAAGAACTGGTTTCATAATTGGGTCAATCTCTATTTCCTGTATGCATGGGCTTCTTCTGGGTCACCTTTTGTGTGTGTAAGATAATTCTGGGGCAACAATTTTCTCAGTCCGCTAGGTTTCCTCGAAAGAAATCACGCACACTTCCACTGCACTGGGGTCATCCTTGAGGCTGTCAACTTTAACGTAGAAACGCGTGAAAATAACCTGCTTAAGTTCCCAAGATACTCAATTGCTTTGAGGAATGAAATGATGCACTCCATTAAACATGACATTTGTTTCCACAGAATGAAGTAGAACTATTGAGTGTGTAGCATGTTAAAAGCTTGGCCTCTGACTCTCATAGAACATGTATAGCATCTCTATTAGACAAACACGTAGAACATGTATAGCATCTCTATTATACAAACATTCCACTAGTAGATGTGTCATGTGGTATTGGTACCGAAACTCTAGAGAGATATTGTGTATTGAGTAGAATATTACTTAATGGACTAATGGCCCTTACATATAGGCTCCGTTTGGTTCGAAGTATCCGTTGCAGTAAGTCACTTTGAGGTAAGTATTTAGAATACCGTGTATGACTTGCCACATTTGTTTTGCAGTATCCGATGCAATAAGTAGATTTGGTGTCTCTGGGATACCTCATAACTGAGGCAACTCAATACTGCAAAATGAGCGGCAAGGCAAATACCTCATCCAGAATTCCTCTAAACCATAATACCTCACAGGATACTTTGAGCCAAATGGATCCATAATGTACATGAGATGGGGGAATCCAATGTGAACATACCCCAATGAAATAGACATACTAACCTATAGACGTAGGCTAAGTATACACACTCTTATCACATCCCACCCACCACCCCCACCCGCCAAACTTATGGTGGATCATACCAAGAGTTACTACGAAGGTACCAAATCCGCCAAAGAGTTTGTTTTCGTAAAGAAGTCTGCAAGTTGCTTTACTGAACACAATTGCGATAGTAAGAGGGTGTCGTCCACATAGTGATGTTGTACTAAGTGATAGTCAATCTCGATGTGCTTCGTGCGCTCGTGGAACAGTGGATTGTTAGCAATCTGATTAGCACTCTGGTTGTCACAATAGTGAGGAGTTGGCATGGGCAACTGAACACCCATGTCACCGTCGCACCGAGTAAATGACGCTCATTAGCCAATCAATTAATCACATCTAGGTCGATTGAATAAACACAATTTCACTCAAAGATTGTGAATGTTGTAGTCAAGCTCTTTTCTACTAAATCACCACAAACAAGCCCCTCCATATGGTATCTGTAAGCACTTGGGACCATATTATAAAGTTTGGATGTCTATTGTCAACCCATTGGCTATTTGCTTCTTATTTTTCTTTTGGCACCTAATTTTCCATGTGATGAACTATGACAACCAAACTCAAAGAAATATCTGCCCTTTTTTGGGGGCAGTCTTGAATTCTATCTTAGCGAATATGTGTTCCCACAAACTTGATAGTGACTACCCAAGATACCCGAGGTTTTAATCATGTAAGGGATCTCACTCGTTGGTTAGTCAAAGCAACCAACGTTAATAACTTGAGTTTACTATTTCCTTAGGATTAAGAGCCTTCACTTGTAGGAATTGTGAGAATTAAATCAATGTGTGATTGTATTTTTATTCACTAGCTCTCATAGCGATCTTGTCCAATTCATTCTTAACAATCCTAAGAAACTACCTTGAGTCTCCACCTAGGTGATTGAGAGAGAGCATCCCATCATATTTAGATCAAGTATGTTATCACCAACCAGAACCAACTAATACAATTTACAAGGCACTAGTGATGTAAATCTCCTAGGAATGAATAGTGCTTATTCCATGAGCCATTTAACCTATTGTGTAACTTGTGGATCCTCACCCACTACGAGTCTTATAATATTGATGCATTTCATGGACCAAATTATCGATTAAGTACCATAATATGAAAAATGATTTGCAATGAAGTCTCGTTTAAGTATAACACCTTGTCAAGATGTAACAAGGTTAATCTTGTTTAATATCTTCTGTTACCAACTTACATTGTAAGGGGAGTCGAACATGGCATGTTTGTTGCCATAGTAGGCTATGTCAGTGTTAATATATAGATGGTTCGGGTTTTATGTACAGTCGGGTTGGGTTCTATGTTATACATAGATATTAGGCTTAGTCCCTCAATGAAGATCATTTCATTCTCTCCAAACTGATGCAGACGAGCCTACTACGTGCAGTTTTTCTACAGCTGATCGCGTATTTTCACCCTCTCCGGAGATCCAAGAACCCGATCGTCGATCCGTCTGCACCAGTGGAAAGCTCATTCAGAGATCTAAAACTTTGGTTTTTATTTTGTTTCGATCCGATCCACGGATCTTTAGTTATTTCAGTTTTTATTTCTGGTTTGGGTAGGTGCGAGCCATGTTCGCATCCGGTTCGAGCCACAGATGCCGAACTGACTTGTTTCTGTGTTAGAGTCTTAGCCGTAGGATCTTAAGTGATATTAAATCTCAATGGATGAGATTTCAAGGAAAACCAAAAACCCTAAATCCTAGCCAACCGAACCCCTCACCCGGCCGGCCCCTTGCGCGCGTCCCTCTCTCTCTCTCCTCCCGCACGGTCTTTCTCTCTCCTCCCGCGTCCGTCTCTCTCTCTACCCGCGCGGATCACCTCTCTCCTTTCCTTTTCTGTTTTCTTAGTTGTTTTCCCTATAAATCTACAAACCCTAATTGATGAAAGGGAGATGAATATGAAATTGAAACCCTAGATTGAAGAAGCGTGTGCGCTTGTTCGGTTTATCCCTTCCGACAAATCTTCCCTACTTCTAATCCTTTTCTTCCTTCGCAAGCTTCTATCCCGTCGCCTCACCACTCGTCCACGGCTTCACGGAAGATCGACGTGGAGTTTCTTCGTCTTCAAGATCATCGTCTTGGCTTCTTTACCCCGTCTTCTGGACCACGCCTCCCCCTTCCGCGCCATTCATCTGCAACACGGAGTATCGGAAAGCTGCCGGCATTGACCTAAGCACGGTTTGGTATCGTCCTTCGATAATTTTCATGTGATAAATCATCTTTTCCCAACCGGCCTTATTGCTGAATTTTCATTAGGGTTTCCTAAATGTTTGGTTTTTCTGAAGATCTCATCCATTAGGATTTTAACTTTTAGGTCTATGGTTGTCTTTGATACATTGGCTTTATCAGTTGAGATTGTGATCACCTTTATTGCTGGAATTGGTTTATTATAATCTGAAATTAATTATTGTCCTGTCAGTTGTTATTGTTTCCTTGGATTAAATCGGATTGGGCATGAATGACTGTTGAATCGTGCTTTTAAGCATTGCTGAAATTTATTTATATGTGCTGAAATCTGATTTTTATTGTTTAAATTCTGCACTTGGGTTAAATTAAGCATACGCATCACATCACAAACCCTAGCAATTATCTCCTAACATGGTATCAGAGTTCTAGGGTTTTTTCTGCGGCGAAGGCGACGACGATGGCACCTCCTCCGGCACCAGCATCTCCTCCGGTTACCGCACCTCCTCCGGCCTCCCCTCTCTACCCGACCCCCACCCGGCCTCTATTCGACCCCCACCCGGTCCCCTCCCCTCTTTTGCCTCGCCCTTCCCCACCCGGCTCTCTTCTCCACCCAGCCCCCTCCCCTCTCCACCCGACCCCCACTCGATTCCCCCTCTCTCCTCCACCCGCCCCCTCCCGACTCCCCACCCGACCCCCCCTCTCCACCCGGCCCCCCTCCATCCGACCCCTACCTGCTTCCCCTCCCTCTCCACCCGACCTCTACCCCCCCCCCCCACCCCCCCCCCCCCCACTATCCTCCACCCGACCCCACCCCCCATCACCCCCCCAACATTCTTTCTGTCAATTCTCCGATCCCCAACATCTTCCGGTCCCGATCCGATTGATCATCCTTCTCTATAGCATCTACTACTGTGCCATCTGTCATCGCGATCTCATCGCCAATGTAAGCGGTTCTTTTCAATTGATCTCGGTCAGCGACTGGCCTTATTGGTCGCTTACCGTCGAGGCCGCGCTCTCCAGTCGCGATCTCTAGGGTCACATCACCAGACCATTCGGGCCTATCTCCTAGACTCTGTTGTTCGTTCACTCCTTGCATTCATCGATCGCCTTTCCACGACGTGCACGATGTGGGAGTATCTCCGGGACCGGTTCCTTCCACGCGATGGTGCACGTCGACATCAGCTTATCTGTGACTCCCAGTCCGCTCGTCAGGGGGAGCATACGATTCAGGACTTCTTCAGCCTGATGAGTGCCTACTGGTATGAGCTGGACTCTCTGATCCCCGAGCGGTGTGCTTTCCCACGCTCTAGGGATTTCCAGCCCTACCTTGACGAGGGCCACCTCCACCAGTTTCTAGCCGCGCTTAGGCCGAAGTACCCCCTCATTGCTGTTCAGCTCCTTCACTGTGAGCCTCTCCCTCGGCTAGAGGATGCCTTACTAGCCTTGATCGACGAGGAGACTCGCCTCCAGACTCAGGGTCCTCATCCTCATCCACCTGATCCTAGACCAGACAACACCATGGCCGTCAGCTTCCCTGACGGGCCTATTTTCTGTCATTACTGCAAGGAGCCCGGTCATATGAAGCGTGAATGTCCTATATGTCCTCCTCGCAACCCCCGTTAGGGACCGGATGAGTAGGAATCACGCTGAGCTACTTGTTCTCGTGACAACCAACATGGCGGTCGATGTGGACGGAACCGTGGCCATGGTCAGTCCTCCTACCGTCAGTTCGGTGGTACTGCAGCTGCTACTACAACAACTATGGCTTCTCCCGTCGCTATCACTGCACCGTCTCTGCCTGAGCCAGATCGTCTTCAGCGACTCAAGGAGCTACTTCTTCACCACCTCTTCTCTACTGGATCCTCGCCTGCTCACGCTGGGCTACTGTTCTATGAATTTTTTCTTCGGGTGCCTCTTGTTACCTCACCTGTGCCTTTACTGTGCTCACCGACTGTTCTACTCCTTCCCACTTGGAGGTTCGCACTGTGGATGAGACTCGTCCTTATTCCGCAGTGTGGATCCGTTACTCCTACCTCAGATCCTACTAGTCGTCTAGTATTACTCATTGTCCATTATGCACCTCTTCTTCATATTAATCTGATTTTTATCAGCTCTCTTTGCGGCTCTGGACTCATCTTTACCTCTGTTGTTTGTGTTGTGATTCACGGATGGGTCAGAGGATGGGGCTGGGCCGTAGAGCAGGAGAACTGTACCAGCTGAACCATCTCCATAATTTTTCTATTCCTGGTGCATTTGTCATGTCTGTTACCTCTGATGCCAAATTGTGGCACAAAACGTTAAGTCATTTATCTAGTGATTGACTCAAAAGCGTTTTCCGTTCGGGCGTTTTGGGTCGTGTGTCCTTTTTCTTCCTTTTTGTTTGTACGGGTTGCAGATTGGTAAAGCATCTAGCTCTTCCATTTTCTCTGCTAGTGCTTCCGATCTGTCGTCCTCTTTGATTTAGTGCATTTTGACATTTGAGGCCGTGCGCCTGTTGCCTCTATTTCTAATTTTATGTATTATGTTTGTTTTATCGATGACTACTCTCGGTGTACTTGGATTTATATTATGCGTCACCGGTCTGAGATCCCCCACATTTATTGGATATTCAACACTATGATTTATACTCAATTTGGTCGGCGCATCAAGACCTTTCGGTCTGATTGTGCCAAGGAGTATCTTTCCTCAGAGATGCGTGAGATTGAACACTCTTCACCAGCAGTCTTGTCCCCACCCATGAACAGAATAGAGTTGCCGAACGCAAGCATCGTTATGCTCTCGAGACAGCACGAGCTTTGCTTCTTTGCCTTTGTTCCTAATTTCTACTGGGCTGAAGCTGTTATGATGATTGTTCACCTCATCGATATCACTCTGTTCTCTGCTCTTTCTGGTGCCACTCCGTACAAGCGTCTTTACTCCAGTCCACCTGACTATTCTTCTCTTCGCACGTGTGGGTGCGCGTGTTTCGTACTTTTACCTCCCCATGAGCATAACAAACTTTCCTCCAGGTCTGTCAAATGTATTCACTTAGGTCTCAGTCGGGAGCATAAAGGGTATCGGTGCTATGATCCCTTAACTCGCCGAATTCGTGTCTCTCGCCATGTTTCCTTTGTTGAGGATGTCCTGTTCTCCACTGAATCGCAAGATATTTCCCCACTTCTATCTCAGTCTCCACCACCACTATTCATTTCCATTCTGTTACCCTCACCGTCTCCCTCGTCTCACCCAACTTCCTTTCCTTCCCTGTCTCCATCACTTTCTTCACCTCTACCGCCACCTCCACCTTCCTTGCCCCCTCCACTTTCTCTGCCACCTCCACCTCCACCTCCCCCCCTGTCATGCGTGTCTACGCTCGTCACTCCATAGTTCCTTCCATTGAGACTGCCTCCTGGTACTTCTCTGCTTGCAATTGTTCCCTCCTCTCCGGTTGCGGATCCTGGTCCTATTGGACGCTACTCTCACCCTCCTGACAGATATGACTACTCTGCTGACGGGTTTGACTACTCTGCTTTTACCTGTACCTCTCCTGATACCTCTGGTCACTCTGCTGTTGCTTCCTATTATTCGCCCTACCAGGCGTTTCTCACTGCTCTCCACGCCCACCGGGAGCCCAGTCGTACCGTGATGCAGTTTTGCACTCAGAGTGACGACATGTTAGGACAGCGGAGCTTGAGGCATTTCAGCGGACTCAGACGTGGGACTTGGTTCTTTGTCCCTTTGGCGTGGTGCCTGTAAGCTGCAAATGGATCTTCAAGGTCAAGACTCGACCTGATGGTTCCATTGAACGGTACAATGCTCACCTTGTTGCTCGTGGCTTTTCCTAGGAGTATAGGATTGACTACGAGGAGACGTTTGCTCCAGGTTTTAGGGTGTGAGAATATCTAACTTTATATCAGAGATGGGTTTACCGTCTCCCTCCGGATGCGGCCATTTTCGATTGTGCCTCGCTTCGCAGGCTCTGCTTAAGGGGGGGTGTTGAGGAAGTCCACCGGTTAGTCCCACATCAGTAAAGGGGACATCAAACTCCCGCTTTATATACCGTCTGTGGACCTCTTTTACGACCCTGGTTTTGGGGTGTGAGGCAGGGTTTTCAATCTTGGCCGATACCGGTACATACCGATTTTGGCCGGTTCGAGAGCGGTACTGCATCCGTTCCCGATACTTGGCTCGTATTGGTCCGTACCGGTCCGTATTGGCTGGTTCAGGCCGGTACAGACTAGTACCGACATATTAATTTTTTTTTTTGGTTTTTTTCCTCACCCGGTATCGATCCGTATCGGCCGGTACCGGTACATACCGATTCGGGACCGACCAATACTGTGGCCGATACCGTGATTTTAAATCTTGGTGTGAGGGTGTCTTAACATGTAAATTTTGATCTTTCCTTATCTGACATGAATGATGAAGGACGAGAGCAAGGTATACCTAATAGACTATCAGGTAGAAGAAAGGTTGAATGTTCTCGATGGATCTTGCCAACTTCAACTTAGGTTGCTTTTTGTTCAGCCTTTTTTAATAATGCAAGCATTCAAATGGTTAAGTCATAGGTGATGAATTGTACTAATGTTCTGTGGGCTGCTTGATTGTTTGATCAAATGGTTTGTTACTAGTCCTACCTGCCATCTCTCTCTCTCTCTCTCTCTCTCTCTCTCTCTCTCTCTCTCTCTAGCATGTCCAAGTAGGGGTGGAAGTCGGCTTGGTTTGGTTCTGTTTGGAACCATATCAAAACCGAACCGACCTAGGTTGGTATTGGCAATCCTAAACTAGAGCCGGGCCGACCCTTGGATAAAACCAAACCAACCAAACACAGACTAGGGCGGGGTCGATTTCGCAACACCATGACCCAGAACTGGAGCATACCAACAAGGCTACAACAAAAACAAACCAAACTAACTCATTGTGGGTGGATCAGTTCGGTTCTCGGTTGGACCCGGACCAAGTTGCACTACCCCCCTATGTCCAGGGATACCACTCGAACGATGAGAAACCTGTTTCCTAAGTAGTCTCCATCATTATCTCTATCGGTTGATATCACTGTCGACGCAATGCAGTAGCATAGATGAATTGTATTATATGAGCAAATATACAGCTTGTCTATTACGTTGATGCTATATAGCTCCTTTTTCCCTCCTACTGTGTACTTCTCTTTTTTTCTCATAACTTTGATACACTGGATGTGCAGTTCCCCTTTCCATCTATGCCTTCACGCTTCCGTTGCCGTACATCGGAGTCGCCTCGACCCTCCCTGCGGGCTTTGTGATGGGGGCATCCGTGCTCCTCGCCGGCCTCGTGCTCTATTCCTGGACTCCACCACCCCCAAGGCCAGCCGCACAACCGGCAGCATCACCACCGCCGCTTCGCCAAGGGTAGACGCCGACACAACCCGGCTCTTCGTTCGATGTTATGTTGTTTCCATTTGATGTTTTTGTTTGGGGGCAGAACACAAGTTCTCCCCCAGGCAGTGAGCGCATGTTTGTTGCACTCGTCAATAAAAGGGAGTATAAAACAAAAACAATTGAATTGATTGGCCACCATAAGTGGAAGATTAGTATCTAGATTGGCAACAATATTATTTTTGTGCAAAGTATCCTAATAGGTATTATACTATTGCATATTTTGTTTGACCTCTCTCTCTCTCTCTCTCTCTCTCTCTCTCTCTCTCTCTCCAAAATGGGTTTCTTGCATGGTCTGCTTAGTTAAAATAAAATTCTCTTACTTGTCTCAACAACTAAACTTGGGTAGTGCTCTCTCTCTCTCTCTCTCTCTCTCTCTCTCTCTCCAAAATGGGTTTCTTGCATGGTCTGCTTAGTTAAAATAAAATTCTCTTGTCTCAACAAGTAAACTTGGGTAGTGCAGGTAATTGCTTCATGCTCTCTCTCTCTCTCTCTCTCTCTCTCTCTCTCTCTCTCCAAAATGGGTTTCTTGCATGGTCTGCTTAGTTAAAATAAAATTCTCTTGTCTCAACAACTAAACTTGGGTAGTGCAGGTAATTGCTTCATGCTCTCTCTCTCTCTCTCTCTCTCTCTCTCTCTCTCTCTCTCTCTCTCTCTCCAAAATGGGTTTCTTGCATGGTCTGCTTATTTAAAATATAATTCTCTTACTTGTCCCAACAAGTAAACTTGGGTAGTGCAGGTAATTGCTTCATGTTGGGGTGATCTTTGTTGGCTTAATTTGTGCGACCAGACCACTTTGTCAGAAAAAATATATAATAATGTCGGTAGGTGGTTATGGTGCTCGCAATCCTAAAGGTTGCATAAGTGCTTCACACGAAGATAAAAGAACATCTGAACACCTGACAGTCTATCACACGGTTCTAAAATGCTTATCTGAGGGGCATGAGATGGATAGGATTAGTTGGGGTTGCTTTTGGTTTATTAGATGTAGTGTGTTAGTATTCTATTAGTCCCACCTCGATTGTGGTAATGTAAAGGTGTGCATTCTCTCTCTATATAAGGAGAGGTAGTATTATGTAATGGCAATGAGATTGATGAGATAATTTAAGGAGTTTTTCTCCTCAAACCTATTCTCTCTTCCTCTCTCTTCGTAACATGGTTCATGGTCGTCTCGAATTTCACATGTTTTCATCGATTTCATCATTTCATGCTTTTAGAGGAAATGATTTTTATGTTAAAGCTTGCCTTATCAGAGTCCGACAAAATGGCAATAAATGTTGGAAAGCTTGCTTTATCTTTTTGTTGGTTTTTTCTTATATCATTTGGCATTCGGATACAACATGACAATATCCCTAACCACCATAACTATGGACCTTGTCACTTGAAGGATTTTTTTTTTTTTTCTGTTTTTACCTTCAAAAGGCTTACTAGAATTTTGATTTTCTCGAAAAATTATCCTTGTTTTGATTGTTGGCATATTTCATCATTCTTAGAAATTTCTACCAAACAATTCCAATTCCCTAAGTGAATCCAATAGGGAGGTCCCCAGAGTAGGCCTAGGAGGCTATGTGCTCAAGGGTTTAAACATTCAAGGCTATGCAGTAAGTAAAACACCTCGTCAATTTTTACATAAAAATCCCGAAAGAAAAAATCATGATGGGACCATGATCCCAAAGGTGCAAATGATCCACCAGAAAAACAAAGGTACAAGTGTCCATTGAGTTACCACAATAGATTTGCGGCAATTCACAACCTAACGCCAGACGTAGCCATGAACTGGCACTCAATGACGTTCCTTGGTCCGACGCTCCTCGACCGTCATGCACAATCCCCGACAGCCTCCTTTGCTTAAGAAACTTAATTGTCCTTCTGCCTCGATCGCCTAAGTACCACTATGATGCAGGAGCATCTATATCGTCCATGTATTTTGGCACACCAGCGGACCACCCTATCGTAGGAATATTGACGCACCAAGAGATATTCTCAGGATATTCCAAGTCCTTATTGCATTTAATTAGGAATTTCTTCTTATTTATTTCCTAAATTCGGGTAGTTTTAAAATAAGGATGGGGATGTATTAGTCAGTTGCTAGGTAAGATCTTTAACTCATTAATAGTTACCATCATTGTCTCTTTATTTTAGGACGTTATTAGGTGAGATCTTTATCTCTTTAGTAGTTGCCATCTTTATCTTTTTATTTTTCTTTAAAAATACATGAAATCCTCCATTGTAAGGACACTGAATGAATTATGAAGAATGAAAAGAAGCTTTTTGTTTGATGTATGTTTTCGTGAGAGGATCTGTGAGGAAGAGAGACCCTGAGCCTTGGCCAGAATGTCTGTTACTTTGAGGTGAGAGAACTCGGGCTTCGGCCAAGATCTTTGTTACGTGCTCCTTTATTCTTGTGACAATTGTCATCACTAGCCCTCTGTTGGTTTGGTACATTGGAGTGGGCGACAGAAGCGATTTGTGTGTCGGAAATCAATACAAATCATGATAATGCTATATTCTTTTACTAGATCATGAATGTATTGCTTTCAATCAAATTAAAAGCGCATACAACCATCTAAAGACTGTTAGAGAATTATCTCTCGGGTCTTATGAATGCCCAAGGTGAAGAGCCGCACTAACTCATCTTGGTAGAAGATGAATTTATCGATGAAGCAAGAACGACTCGCAATCCGTCGAGAGCATCTCCTATTCCCATTCTCATCATGTGCTTGGATGGCTTGTGAGAGCCGACTTCTGGATCCATGTCATTCTTCTCCCGCGAGGAAAACTCTGTGTGAAGTTCCTTTCTTTTCCTTTCTCTTCTTCCTATCTTCTTCTCTTTCTCTTCTCTTTTTCTTCTCTTCTTTCCCCTCTTCTCCCTGGTCGAAATTTGCATGGCTTAGAGCCATGTGAGGGGCGGCTATTGTTTGTTAAAACCCCCATAAAGAGATAAAGATTGAGATAGAGATAAAGATAAGGAGGCGGGTAAAGCTCCCCCAACCTCCTTATCCGAAATCCCTAGAGATAAGGATTGAGATAGGGATAAAGATAAGGCTCCTCACCCCCTTTTCCAAAATCCTAGATTAAAGGCATCAAAAGGGGGGTGGGGGGTATCAATGGAGAGAAGGAGTCCCCTCTCCATTAATAGGCCGGTCACCTATGGTGTGGGCCCCACATGGCTGGCCACTTAATAGAGAGAGGAGTCATCCCTCTCTCTTCATTAATATGGTAGGCCACTATGTGGCTCACACCACTTGATGTATAATTCCCGGGGGGAGGGAATCCTCGTCAAGCTTGGATCCCTCCCTCATCTATCACATGGTCCGATGTTGCACATCTCATGTGCACATCCCATGCGGCATAACCATCTTTACTTTGGCATGCTTTACGGAGCATGACCCACTTACGCAACCCTAGTGGGTCCTTCTAGTGGTACCACCTATGATTCCTAATCAAACTAGGATTCCCTAAGGAATGAACTTTAGAAGGTCCGATCAGGTAAACCTGACTCAAGTAAACCCTAATCCTCCCTATGCACTAACTGTGCACTAGGACCGGGCAGCTCATCTATTGGATAGACTAGGAGATGGAATCTATGGGAACCTTCATGTCCTCAGCTCCAACTAAGGTGTGTGCAGTCATCTCATGACCACACCATCCTCAGTAAGCCATGACCACAACCACTACTAGATCACGACTGCACTTCGTGGTCCCTTGGATATTATGCAAGAACCCTTCTCCACTATGTTGCACTTAACCCCTTCTACTTTCAATGTCCATGAAACTATCCAGGATCAAAGACTATCCCTCTCGTATAGCACACCAATTTGAGTCCTAATTTTCCAAGTCCCTTTAATCATCATCTTTACTTAGAAGCATCTGGTCATACTTGATGATTAGCCTTTCATGGAAATTACTCAAGGAGACACCTTGCTCCTCTCGGGGAGTGAGAAATTCCCAAGCATACCTCCATTCCCCATTATCTAGTGCAAGCCACCCAACCTACCCAGATTTAGGTATGCAATAGACTGCACTGTTTGGCAGATTAAAGTGACAAGTACCAAATCCAGAGTCCAAAAAACATCCCGAGATTTATGGTTTAGTCAACCAGTAGAAAAGTGACCATAGTCTTACCGACAGTTTTATTAGACTTGGTTTACTCTCTCGATTCCGTTCGGTGTACTCAATGCACGCCAACACATATGGTTTAGAGCCAACTACTCTAATGATTGAGATAGACCATCTCTCCGTTACGAGAAGATCAGAGTGTTGCAGTCTTTCAACTCGGGTGTCCTATCCGATTACTGACTGCGAACCTTTTGAGATGTGTGAACTGGTGCACTCAAATCTCCTGTGTACTGATCTCATCAATACACTTGAGTCACCTAGCACAACTCAGAGGAAAAGTGGTAAATAACAATAGCGTAAGCTATAAAAAGATGTGATGTCTATTATATAAATAACCAAGGTCCAATACAATGATATTTGGCATTGTCGAACACAAAGTCCAACACCCTCCTCTGACCTTCTTGCTTCTTAACGATGATGACTCGAGCAATCATGAAGCACTCACACATGCACACATGAAGCACTCGATGACACACCACCCTCTAGTTCTTAAGGGTGGACCCTATAATTCTACCCCACCAAATCCACAATAGTGAGAACCCTAAAGGATTTATCTCTCCCAACTCCCTATGAGAGGACCCTCGACGAGGGATTTTTACCCTATCATGAGGAGTGGCCCAAATCTGTAGGATTTTAAGAAGAATCAAATTGGCGAAGAAAGAGTTAGGACACAACTCCAAGAATATCCACCGCGAGAGGGTTGGGGAGCGAAAATGATCCATCGCTAGATTTAATCCTCGAAGCAAGAGGAGGAAAGAAGAAATTTCCCAATTTGGGGTTTTTTCAAAGAAGACCAATCTATCTCCCAAAACATATCCTCCAGCCTAACCCTAATGGTGAAAAGTAAGGCTTATATAGGTGACTCACCTAGTAAAGGATACCCATCAGATCTGGCCATCCAATGGTCAAAATCTACTCAAAACCAATAAGATTTTGGCGTCAGTCTGCAGGGGTCCAGACCTTTTAATGAGACGGTCTATACCGTTTGGGACCTAGCGGTCCGGACTGTCCAAGTTGCGGCCTGGATCGTGACACAGTCCACAGTTTGGACCGTTGTTCGGACTTAAGACTCCAGATCATATAGTGGAGGAAGGTCTCCCAACACTTTAAAAATAATCGAAGTGTTATGATCCCCGATGGCAAAATCGTAAATCCATGAAAAATATTGTTACAACCCAAAAAATACGTAAATCCATAAAACTAGGGTTTTGAATATAAAAATATTTTAAATAGACACAGACCTCGAAAAGCATGGAATCAACAAATCGATAAAACTGCACGTAAATTGTTAAAAATGATTTCGTAACCAAAACACAACAACTAAACCCTTACATCCCAATGGATTTGAATCAAGGTATTACATGAGTTGGTGTGCGAGCTAGGCAGTCTAATCTCATCCATATATTGTGCTGTATCTCTAAAGTCTTCAACAGGACTGTAAATGTGCATGATAGCCTAACTCACAGGTTACAATAACCTCACCAAGTCAGTTTGTGCTCATAAAATTTCGACAACAAAAACGATGTTTAGTATAACATCCGCCCCAAACACACAAGATATTGTCCGCTTTGCCCGTGCCCGCACGAGAACTTCCCAGGGGGTCACCCATCCTGGTACTACTCTCGCCCGAGCACGCTTAACTACGGAGTTCTTACAAAATCCGTAGCGGCGCACAGTTTTAAAACGCGTCTTCTATGTTTGGGAGGGGAAATTATATAAGTAGCTCATGATCTTCTTCTCTCCAGGCGATGTGGGGCTAACTCATGGCCTTGTACACCTCACCTCACCTCACCTCACCTCGCTTCATCCATCTTGGCATTCCCGCCTCAGGAATCTTGGCTCTTGGCCTATTAGATCTTGGTCGTCACAGTCCACCCCCCTTAGGGCTACACGTCCTCGTGTAGGGTTAGATCCCCCCATTGCGAGGAGAACCGGCTCTGATACCATTTTGTAACATCCGCCCCAAACACACAAGATATTGTCCGCTTTGCCTTTGCCCGCACGAGAGCTTCCCAGGGAGGTCACCCATCCTGGTACTATTCTCGCCCGAGCACGCTTAACTACAGAGTTCTTACGAAATCCGTAGCGGTGCACGGTTTTAAAACACGTCTTCTATGTTTGGGAGGGGAAATTATATAAGTAGCTCATGATCTCCTTCTCTCCAGGCGATGTGGGGCTAACTCATGGCCTTGTACACCTCACCTCACCTCATCCATCTTGGCATTTCAGCCTCAGGAGTCTTGGCTCTTGGCTCTTGGCCTATTGGATCTTGGCTCTTGGCCTATTGTGACGACCAAGATCCAATAGCCAAGAGCCAAGAGCCAAGACTCCTGAGGCGGGAATGCCAAGATGGATGAGGTGAGGTGAGGTGAGGTGAGGTATACAAGGCCATGAGTTAGCCCCACATCGCTTGGAGAGAAGGAGATCCTGAGCTGCTTATATAATTTTCCCTCCCAAACATAGAAGACGCGTTTTAAAATCGTGCGCCGCTACAGATTTCGTAAGAACTCCGTAGTTAACCGTGCTCGGGCGAGAGTAGTACCCGGATGGGTGACCTCCCTGGGAAGCTCTCGTGCGGGCACGGGAAAAGCGGACAATATCTTGTGTGTTTGGGGCGGATGTTACATTTAGCATAAGCTGTAACAATCTTTCCTTTTAGTATAATTTTGAGCCAAAAACCTTACATCGCTCGAAACCCAAGAAAGAAACCAAAAGTTCATAACACCATTTCCCAAAGTGATTACATCTTTATCTCTTGATGGTGGAACTTACAAAAATGGGAAAATAAAAACAGAAAACAGTAAAACACTAGCTGATCTAAAACTGTTTCCGGTTGTAAACTCTATCGTGCACACTCAACAAAGATCGCCAAATATCAAGTATCTCCCTACACGCAAGTGTTAGTCAATAAACCAAATTGAGACATGAAGTAACAATAATATTTAAATATGTATGCATGATCTGGTACAAACATCTTTCAATGCCAAAATGTTGTCTCCAACGAGGGTTTGTTTTCTATTCACATCGCAATGCCCCTTGTGATACAGATAAGCCCCCTAAGAGACCAAACATGAAAACCACTAAAACCAAACCTCTCAAGAGACACCTTATTGATCGATACGGAAATACATCGTATTTACGTCCCTAAACTCTTGCTTGATCATGTTGCATCTATACTAAATCAATCTAATTACGTAGATTTTCATGATTGAAAGGAAAATAGACACTCAAAGTGAAAACATCATTAAATGGAGCATTGATGAAAAGAAAAACTGAGAAATCGTATTGACCGATCAATCGGGCCTGAGCGCCAATCGATCTGCCGCTGCCGGTTCTGCAGACAGAAATCATCATGACTGATTGATCAAGCCCGAACGCCGATCGATCGGCCATAGCGATCAGAGCACCCGACTCCCTATATTGGATGATCAGGATCAAGCTATGGGATGAAAACTACTCTCCCACCTTACAAGGCTTATACATACACCATCTCCTTCGAAAAGAAGGATCCAAATTTTGGTTTTCAAGCCATCATTGTCGGAAGAGGTTTCAGAAGAGGAGAAGAAGAAGAGTCGTCATGGATCGTTCGTCCGCCTTAATCAACACCTTTATCACCACCTTCACCATGAGAGGCTAAGCTTTATTTCTAGGGCTTCGATGAAGCCCTAACTTTTGTTTTAGTTTTGCTTTATGAACTTTTAGTTTTTGTTATTTCAATTGGAAATAGCTTGACAAGTTTATTAAGTTTTTTTATTCGTTGTTTGCTCCTTCGTCTTGCATGATTATTATTGTGAAATCTATGTCGTAGGAGTCGAATAAATCTTACCTTGTTTTTCTATCATTTTAACATAACTTACCATCACGCAAGAGATACACAATGCTTAAGAAGATGTATGTGCTCTAAAAAGATGGATCGTGCTAAACCAAAGATGGTGTATGCCATGTGCGTAATGGTAGTGTAATATTTCTACTGTCTATAATCTTTTCATGAGATGAGTTGTGCTAAGGAGAGACGATCCTGGTACCCATAAGACAGATCGTATCGACCGGAGACAATTCATGTCGTCGAAGGTAATAATCCATGTTGAGATTTCATTATGGTTTCTAACCATCACGGATCCAAACACTCAATTGAAATAACCCTAATTGGTATAAAATAATCTAGTCCAAAGCTAGTGGTGGATTCTCCGCCCTAGATCTTCTCTACATGATATCTCTTTTAGTTTACTCTTTTAATATTAGTTTTAATCAATTTACAAATCATCACAAACCTTCTTTCTCTAATTATTTTAATCCTTACAATTAAATTTAAACTTATCTAATCATAATCCTTGAAGGCGATACCGGTATTTAACCTTATAACTACAATCAGATCGGCAAAGAATACCGGTGTGGTCGAAAACAATCATTATGACCTCAAGTCTCAGCCAAAAATCTTCCCCTCGAGGAAACATTTATCCCAGTCAAAGAAAAGTAAGACTTAAGTTCGCACTTAACTCTCCTCCTCGAGGAAAGCCTCATCTTAGATAGAAAACAAAGTTATGCCTAAGTGCATTAAGAGGCTTGGTGAAGATATCAATCAGTTGGTTCTGAGTAGAAATATACTCAAGCAATATGACTTTATTCTCCACCAAACCACTAATAAAATGACGAAGAATGTCAATATGCTTGATACTGGAGTGCCGAACATGATTTTTGAAAAAAATCAATGGCACTTAACGAATAACAATGATCAACCATAGTGCCCTAATCAATTCCATAGTCACTCGACATTTGTTTTATCCAAAGCAGTTGAGTGCAGCAACTCCCAGCAACGACATACTAAGCCTCGAAAATTTAAAGGGGTATGCAATTCTATTACCTATTATGCCGAGCAATTAGACTGGTTCCAACATAAAAACACCCACTAGTCGTGCTTTTTCTATCATCTACATTTCCTATCCACTCGGCATCGGGATAATAAGCTAAGAAAACCA
This sequence comes from Chamaelirium japonicum, assembly GCA_947650365.1. Classification (NCBI taxonomy): domain Eukaryota; kingdom Viridiplantae; phylum Streptophyta; class Magnoliopsida; order Liliales; family Melanthiaceae; genus Chamaelirium; species Chamaelirium japonicum. The sequence continues at coordinate 81,491,021 of OX393551.1, read as the reverse complement.
CAGATTGTATCCTATCACATATTTGATAATTTATTTAACATGTAATTGTGACTCTTTAAGGCTTTGTTTGGACGTTGGGTATATATGACGTGCGTTTCTTTACATATTCATTATTGTAATGCATATATAATAAAACACATATTCATAGTTATACTAGTTTGGCTGTTTCTTTTTTATCAATTATACATATTTGTACATAGATTTTTATTTATATTTCTTTTTTTTTTTACATGTAAAGGGTATTGCGACAAGGGTGATAGAGAATATATGATAGACTAGCACCGAGGAATACAAATCAGATCTTGACGGCGAGGAGATCGAAAATCGGTCTTGGAAAATATTGAAGATCCTCTGTTTGTGGGAGAGATCAAGAGGACTGCAACATGCTAGAGATGATTGAGCATACTACAAAGGAGTCGCTCGGAGGTATCTCACGGGGGAAGGGAGCCGTGAGAAGGGAAGGCGAGACGGAATTTTCTGGCACAGGAGGAAAACACGTTTTTTTTTTTTCACGGGATAGCACCGTGGGATTTCTCGAGTGGGGATCGATTGTGCAAATAAGATGTGGGTTTTCATTTGTTCATGAGACGAGCCGAATTCTCAAAAGCCCAACTAGCAATACATCTTTATATGTGTACATCTAGTTGCACACCTCAAAAAAGCCACGTCCAAACAGAATTTTTTGTTTGTACCAGTACAAATAGAGGATCCAAACAAGCCCTTAGGATCAACCTGAACTTTGTCACATGCTCCAAACACTAACTTGTTGGTTGCAGTGTTTTTTGCCTGTATTTTTTAAAACACGTGCAAATATATTTATGTTTATTTGCTTAATAAGGCATCATTGCTTCAGTATGTGCAAATAGAAGCACCATATACTAAATTTGTACATCTTTGGCACATAAAACTGCGCAGATAAAGTTTTACCTAAACACATGAAACTTCAATTGCACAGATCACATGTGCAAACAGATGCACAATCACTAAAGTGGCGTTCGGTGACGGGTGGCATGGTTGACGTGGAGGAGTGCCGACAAACACGGACATTACTATTAAGAAATAATGATAAATACACCTAATTTGGCGCACGAGTCTCTCTCTCTCTTTCTCTCTCTCTCTCTCTTCCCACACTGTACAAAATGTCAAAAACACCTCAAAAAGAATGAATATTAATAAATTAGACAACAGTGCAGTCTAAAAAGTGTCAGCTGACGTAGAACAAGACGACGGCGGCGGAGAGGGAGACGGAGGGGGGTCGAAATCGGCGAACCGGTGATGTTGGCTCCCGCGGCAGCTCAACAGAACCTTAAGCAGCGCTTCGGCCTTGCTCTTGGCCCTAGCACTCCCGTTCTCAGCCAGCTCACCGACGGCCGCCTCCGCCACCTCGACCTCCCGGATGTCCCCGACTGCCCTCTCGCCGCCGTACATGGCGAGGTTGAGCAGGGCGGAGGCGGCGTTCTCCCTCGCCCTCACGCTTGCCCCTGTGCCGGCGTCCACTAGATCCACAAGAACCGGCACCCCGGCCACCCGCCGGAAAGCGTCGATACTTTCGTAACACCCGGCCACCTGTGCTATGACGGCGGTGGTGTCCTCCACCATCCCGGTGCGCCCGTCTTTGAATATGAGGGAGAAGAGCGCCGGGACGGCCCCGAGCTCCACCATGGCGGGGCGGTTCAGTGGGTAGAGGGCGACGCCGAAGAGAGCCTTGAGGGCGTCCTTGACGGCGCGGGTGGGGGGGCTGGGAGGGACCCGGATGAGGTCGAGGAGCGCGGATACGAGGCCGCGCTTGGATCCGATGATGGGGCGGTAGGCCTCCACGGAGAGGAGGCTGTAGATTGTGGCGGCGGCGTGCTGGGCGGCGGCGGGGGCGCGGAGGGTGCGGGCGAGGGCGTCGAGGAGGCCCGGGGTGGACATCAGGGCCTCTCGGGCGTTAATTGAGAGGTTGAGGAGGGCAGCGGCGGCGCTCTCCTGAGATACAGGATGGTTTTGCCCGCAGATGAGCTGACGGGCGAGGAGAGGGATGACGCCGGCGTCGGCGAGGGGGGCGCGGACCTCCGGGTCGTGTTTGGAGAGGAGGCGGATCTCGGCGATGGCCTCTGCGAGAGCATCCTCGTCGACCGCCGAGTTCAGCCGCTTCACCAGTGTTCGAGCCGTCCGGCGCTTCACCTCCATCGCCTCCGACGAGCCTAGATCCAAAACTCCAAAAAAGACAAAAACAATCATGGTAGGTTACAGGATAATAGGAGGAGGGGGGGTGTAACTGGAACAGCTGTTTTCAACGAAACAGCAAAACATGATGTGCGAGTGACCCATGCTGACGTGTATTACTTGACCCGCTACCGCCATGAATTTCACATGGGCCCACAGGAGCACGCTGCATTTTACACGATACCGTGGGAAAGCCAACGTGCCACGCAACACGTGAATTCGATCAAGAGGAGAAATTCTAAGGGCACATCAATATTTGCTCTCCAAACATAGTACCAAAGTTTTTTTATTATAAAATTATCCCCACGTAAAATGATTTAAACATAGATTTTGAAAACACATCAAGCCCAGTATCTCTCTACTTCAGATATGTATCGTCCTCCGCTTGAAACGAAAACGTGATCAGAAGTATAATCCTTAATTGTTCATCACTCACTTCAGATCTGATCCTTTTATGGTTTCTTCTTCTTTGCAACTCCCCCCTCTATGTTCTTGGCTCGATCCACGAGTACTTCTACTAGAGCTGAACAAGATATAGTCCGTTCGTTTGACCAATACCGAACATTGTATAATACGTTCGGTAGACCACGGTTGAATATATTGTACGATGTTCAGGTGGCCGAACATATTGTACCATATTCGGCTATGGTCGGCCGAACGTGTTGTCCCATGTTCAGCTTTGGTCGATTGAACGTATTGTACCATGTTTAGTTCTGGTTGACTGAACGTAGGGTTTGTACGCATGTAGATCACGATTGAACATATGTACGATGTTTGAGTGGCCGAACATATTGCACCTGTTCTAGTCGGCCAAACGTGTTGTCCCATGTTCAGCTTTGACCGAACATATTGTACCATGTTTAGTTCTGGTTAGCCGAACGTAGGGTTTGTATGTCTGTACATGACGATGGAGAGAAAAACGGTGGGGGGAGGAACCTACGGTGCCTAAGGGGTGGAGCTCGAGGAGGAGATGAGTTCGGAGAGAGGCGGAGAGTGGATAAGATCTCATTGGAGCGGTTGATGAAGGAGGAAGGATTTAGGTGTGTGTGGGGAGTAATTTTCAGGAAGAATGATAGTATATGGTTTTTAAAATAATTAGAGGTATATAGTTTTTTTTTTAAAGGGTGGGTGTGAAGAGAAAATGGTGTGTGAAAAGAAATCATTGGTGTGTTAATAGTTGAGACGGAATCGTCCAATCTACCACCTAATCTCTTCTGCAATTTACGGGACTGCCCTTTCTTCGTCGAAACACTAGGTCTCACTAGGTTGGCCGGACAAGTTTACACACGATTTCGAACGAGTAAAGGCTTCTGACCAAGTTTGAAATTCGAACACGAGTCTAGCTTTTTATATATAGATGCTATGGAGACTCATGAATTGCAATCTGGCCCATTTTTGGACGTAATCAGAATCATGAAAAGTCACAGGGTGCACTTAGTAATTTTGGTGAGATAATTTATAATTAGGATTGAGGTGGATGAGACTACTATAATCGTGTAAAATCCGGAAACTTTGACAAAAAGGATTATGCTCCGACGGGGACACGCACACAAAATATTCTTTGACTTGGAACACGCAAACCTCTTCCCCCCCTTGGGGAATATGTCACGATAAAGGGTTGGTATGTTCTTTTAATTCGATGTCTACGTTACATGGTTTTAAATATGGCCGGACCCGCATCGAGCCCGGTCCAACCCGCTGACCCTCCGTGCTAGGCTTGGGCTTTGACAATGAGCCCCAAGCCCGACCCAAAACCCAAATCGGCCTAACCAAGATCCAAGTTGACCAATATCCAACTTCGAATAAAAGTGACACGTGGTGTCAGAGACGGAACTACACATAGACCAAGGGGGGCCATGGCCCTCCCTAAATTTTGGGTTGGGTATTTACACTTTGCTCCGCTGAAGTTTAGCTCAAAAACACTTAAAACTCTCCTATAGTTTAAAAACTAAATTTTACCCCCCTTCAATCCAGGTTTAATCAGATGAAACTCATCAAATGAGGAAATAAGTAGTTGACAAAAGTGGGGTATTGTGCTAACATTTCAAACTTTAGGGTGTGATTTGGAACAAAATAAACTATAGACTATTTAAGTGTTTTTAAGCTAAACTTCAGGAAGCAAAGTGTAATTTATCTTTTTAGATTTATCTCTCTCTCTCTCTCTCTCTCTCTCTCTCTCATGTCCCCTCCCACGATGAATTTTTTCCATTGAATTGGTGGAAAAAAAAATTGGTTCATACTTTGGCCCCCCCCAAAGATTAAATCCTGGTTCTATTCCTGCGTGGGTATCTTCTCGATCTACAGCACAGGCTTGAGACATAAAGGATGCTAACTTTCCTAACTTGGAAGATATGCAATGAATTTTCGATGTCAAGAGTACCGATACAGAGTTAAGTGATGAACAAGAATATGTCAAACATTGGATAATATAAAAGAAACTTATATTAAAACAAAATGATATGCCTATAACATTCAAAAAGATAGTTTCAAAAATATTCATTAAGACCATGAATCATACAAAAACAAGAGGAAAGACTAAGAAAATGACACTAAACATAATAGAAAGGAAGCGGAGGTGACTCAAGACTCCGGGCTCGACTTCATCCTTCCCCCGACTCCCCCAAGGGATTGTAAAGTGGCCCTCATCCTCAGTTCTACAATGTTCAATTAGGACCCCCCCCCCCAAAAAAAAAAAAAGGAAAGGAAAATCTATAAGTGTCTGCATGAAGGATTTCTGTAAAGGCAACCCAGAAAATTTTACATGGTAGTGAACCCATATCAAACTCTCTCCTGTTCCAATAACAAGACACAAAAAGTGAAAGGAAATTTACACCCTTGCATTGGTCTTTACATTTATGTTTAATACGAAAACATCAGCATCGCCGATCGTATAACACAGTGAATTCAAGAAAAATGAAAAAGAAAAAAGAAAAAAAAAAGATAAGGAAAGGTCATAAGACACAACAGAGAACTTGAATCGAGGATGTACAAGTGGCGTGGCTATAAACATCTCTCATCTCAGACCGTTTCATGGGGGTGAAGATTTGAATCCCGGCCCCTGCGAGGCTGCCGCGTGGTGACCCAGGTCAAGCCTGTGGAGCTGCTCCATGAGCTGGGACCTCCTCTCCTTGAAGAAGTCAAGACGGGCCGTCAGCTCCACCAAAGTAGAAGACGCCACCGATGGATGCCGCTGATATTCCATCCCCTGTTATAAAACCAGCTCCTATCATTTAGCACTGATGCCCATCCGAAGTTTACTAGTTTGATTAGGGCTGACCGAGGAACAGCTCGCCTCACCTCCGTTTTATTAGCCGAAGCAGCAGCGGCAGCTTCTGATGGAATGCTTGAAGATGCCTCCATACCTTTTGAGTCGCTCGAACCGGTCGTATCGAAAGAATTTTTTAGGGAGATCTGCTTGCAGCTGGCATGGGGTTTACCATTCCTCCACTCTGTTGTGCCTGATGAGCTCTCCTGTTTCAAAATATTGAGGGCATAAGACGCTGCCGTTTCAATAGCATTTCCCTACTCTCCCGCAAGGTGTTATACTGCTCTAAACCCTAAGGTGCAAGTCCTACTTCCAAAGATTTTGTGTCATATTACAATTATGTAGGCCTGGATCTATGTTAATTCAAAGAATTATGGGTGACAAAAATGGGATACGTAAATTTCGGGACAACAGATTTTTACAAGTACAGCTTACTAAACTGTAATCCATAACCATAACCATAACCATCAAGCCATGACTCCCATCGACTTGGGGTCAGCTATATGAATCCTTCGCCAATCATTTTTATTTAGGGAAAGTGCTGGAGTAAGGATTCGAGCACCTGATCTACAAAGACTGAACCCAAACACCGGATCAACTTACTAAACCATTGCAGTTTTATCACATGTTTGTCGAAAATGATCCTATAAGGCTCCTATCATTCGACAACTTAAATCTTCAATCAATGAGATCATCATCGTCATCATCATCCTAGTCCTATCCCCTTAAGAAGCTCTAATTAAGAAGGTACTAAAGAAGATTGACACAGAATTCCCAACTGTCTGCCCACTTTGCATCAACCCTCTAAGATTGGTACTGAAAACCTGTGAAAGGCTTACTTGACAAGAAACCTCAAAGGGTCAAAGAATATATATATAGTGATAAGGCTTAACGATAACAACTTAGCAGCAATAGATGAAATGAACATCAAATTGTTCATTGTCTGCAGGTTCTTAAATACGAAAAAAAAACTTGGGCATATAATAAATTATATACGAGGAAAGAGAGTTCATTAGACATGCCTCGCCTCTTTGTTTCTTCTCATGATTGCAGATAGCAAGGCTCACATCAAATTCACGGGTAACAATTTTCCTGCAGAGTAAAACAAATAAAATGTGTAGCAAGATGACCATAAAAGTATATAGAAGAAATGATAGTTTCTGTTTGAATATAGCATCCAGATCTGAAAAATATGTTAAACAACTGGATGCCGTCACTCATAAGCAAGTACTTGACCAAATGAAATAAACTCGTCAACTGATTATCAAGAGAAATAAAGCTTAGTGCTATCTACCAGGATCCCAAGACATTGCAAAGCAAACATCACATTAATGAGCATATCTACAAGTGATATATATGCGGAACAAACGTGTTATTTTAAATCGAGCGCGTATTAAACCTAATTATAGCATACAATTTTCTAATTCTTATGAATGAAAATTAAGAAAATGGAATAGGGGACACACATTAACAAATTAAACACTAATACTAAATCAGTGGAAAGTAGTTTTGCAGGGGAAGAGATTAGAGCAAATAGATAACATCATTTGTAATCTCTTTTGATTTTTCTTGTTGTCCTTTTTTTGGATTATTGTAAGTTGTTACTCTTTTATTTTAATGCACTGGTAGGGGTCTAGGCCGAACCCCCCCTCATTCACTGAGAGGGATTTCTCAAAAAAATCTAATTGCTGGAAGTATCACCCATGGTTTGCATTCCGCCAAAGTTGAACAAGTAATCAAAGCAGAATTTGGTGACAAAGAAGTCATCTAATATCCTCCCTTAGCCACCTTATCGGACACTCAGTACAAAGAAGAGCCAGCAACTATGCCTTGAGAGTCGAGACCACGAACAAATACAAATAAAAGTAAAATCCAACTTTCAAGTCAGTGAGCAGCCAGTATTTGCTTTATGATCTTATACATTCGTTTTTTACAGATATCTAATTTTGTGTAGTGCCTCATGAAATCCTGTTCTACATCTTTAAGATTTGAACTGTTTTACCATATCCATGTGTCATTCAACTCAGATAGAAACAACACATACCACGTCAATACTCGATAGTCTCTATCATTCTAGATCAATGTTTTAAAAAACGGAAGGCGGAAGACGGGCGGTCAAGTGGTTTCAAGGCGGAAGGCGGAAGGCGGACGACTAAGCGGGCGCCCACCTATATAAAATATATTATATATATTCTATATGTATGTATATATATAAATTCATAATTCTATATAAAAAAACAATATTAGAAAGTTTTACATATGCAAACATCAAAACTACCGTTCTGAATATAGAAGTTTTATGAAAAGGGAGGAGGGAATTGGGTGGGTAGGGGTATTTCGGTATGGTTACCTCAATACCTATACCCGATTGTCCCTCTAACTTGAGTATACCAGATAATACAATTGTACTCCAACTTTATTGTGATGTACCCAAATTCCAACCAATCATATATTGTTATCCAAATTCTATCCAAACTCATACCATACAAGAACCAATATAGTAAAAAATCGTAAGAGCTTCTTAAACATTTCATCACAATACATTGAAAAAAAAATTTCCTCAAGCAATTGCATACAGTGAGACCGCCTAGGCGCCCGCCTTTTACCCGCCTAGGCGGGTCGGATCCCGCCTAGGCGCCCGCCTTTGTTCAACCCGCTTGCAGTGCCGCTTTTTGCTGAAGCGGAGCGGCCAACCCCCTAAAACGCCTAGGCGGCCGCCCGGACCGCCTTTTAGAACAGTGTTCTAGATCAAACCTAATGAATTTAATCGACTTTTGTTTCTTTTTTTTCTTAGATTGTTTCTCACATGTTTAATAGGAAATCACAGCTTCCGTCAACTACGCCTATAATCAATTTATATCAAGAGGCATGGCTTTATATGATGATATTGATTTAAAATAGTTGTATTAACTTAACTAGTGCGTTGGGCATGTGTGTTGCACGTGCAACAGTTGCTGATCTATGGATCCTTTTACACATACACAAATTAAAAATAGTCATTTTAGTATTGGGTATGGACACATGAAATAATGATAGGGGCATAACGGCCGTTGGTAATTTTTGTCAGGCCACAATGGGAAGTGCAAGAATGCAACACTTCCTTTCTTGCTTTTGTCTTAATGACATAGGATCCAAATATGGGGTATATGTACACTATATACTTCTCTTCTTTTTTTTCTCGCGGAATTCCTCCCCAAGGTGGAGAGGATGGGGTTACGCCATACCCCAAGTTATTATTAATAATAGAAAATCTGAAAGGAAAGTACGCTATATATATGTCAAACTGTATTATATAGTTTACACAAGTTAGAGGGGCAATCGGGTTTAGGGTGGTACCCATACCCATACCTGAATGTTAATCGAGTAGAGTTCCTACACCCATACCATACCCAAACTTTGTAAATTTGTACCCATACCCGAATGTTAATCTAGTCACTAAACTAGGTACCAAGAGCCTAATGCTCTAATACTAAATGTTAGAGGGAATTAGGACTGGATCGATACATACTAGACTCTCGCTAAACAATTATGATAATTCAATATTCTATCGCCCAGTTAGCATCAATACCTTTTTCAAACAAGATATAATTTTTCAACCAAGGCAAGCACTACGAATTTTTTCTTATAAGGGTTGATCATTAACTTGCATGCCAAGAGATCAAGAATGTATCGATTCTTAGCAATGAGAATGAATTGAATATGCATAAGTATTGACTTCACAATTAAGCTTCCTTATTCACCATTCAATTAATTCCAACATAAATTACTCAATTCACAATAGACATTAGCAATCATTAATAAAGTAATTGAGCAATTGACAAAAAGTTAACGGTGGCCAGCCCCCAACTCCTCCTTTATAAGGATGGGTGCCCCCCATGCAAGGTGCTATCATTAGGGTTCTTTGTAACCAACATCCAAGACAGAGAGACGGCAAGTGCTTGAGAACATGATTCTTGGTGGAGGACGTCCCACCACCTTGAGGTGAGAAGGTTCCGTTTGTGGGGATCCAAAAAAAGAAGTGAAGGTTCAATTTGTGGGGATCCAGAAAGAGAGTTGCAGTGCGAAGGTCAAGAAGGTGTGAGGTAGGAGTTAGATCATCACCAAGAGGATAATCTGCGAGATTGTTAAGAAATCATCCTTTTATGAAGAGCATCAACATCATCATAACAAGTAAGCCTAAGCCCTAGGTTCTAGGCTTTTTGTTCTTCATCATATGACTCTAGTTAGAGCAACTAGAATAATGAATGCATAAGAATAGATCCTAGGTTTTAATCCGTTGCAAATGACCAAGATCTTACCATCGTAAGGAATATAGTACAGATCTTACCACATATGCATCTGGAAACACATGAATACTAGATCTGCTAGAGAGTGAAACTGAGATTGTGATTCAATCGATAAAAGTTGCAAGATCAAACCATGGCCAGTGATCATATAGGATATTCAACAGTGGTCCTGAATCCTAATTATCAGGGTTAGTTTTGAGCCAGACACATCAATGATATGAGACGAAGTTTTAATAGTCGGTGTATCCAGGCAAGGTCATCACCTTTGGATGGTCAAGTTTTAGGTGCATGCAGCTAGCTCTCACATCCAGTTGGCAAAGACTAGAGGACCACCATCCAACAATCAGGGCTTTAGGGAGGAAACCATGAGAGGACTCCACTGGGTGAGGAAACATGACACTTCGATTTTAGCCCCTCTATCCGAAGAAAAAAAAAACAATTTACGAGCTAATTCACTAAAGCTGACTCTATTTAGTAAAAATTTGAACTGAAGATGAATCAACACCCATAAATTGAAATTCTTTGAGACTTCAACCTGGCTCCTACATAAATGTGTGGATAAGAATATCCATTTATCAGTAAACGAGTGTATTCACTTGTTCATATAATGTATACTTATTGTCTATTATTGCAGTCAAATTGAATAGTAAAAATATTTAGTCCTGTTAACGTGGAAGGAAAGAGAAGTACTCCAGTTCACCTAATCTGGATGATATGAAAGCTGAAGAGGAGCCGTAAGGAGAAAAAGATGACAAGCTTTTGGGAATCAAAATGGTTCCATAAATTAGCTCAACAGGAATGTTGGATATTCAAAGAAAAATGGGAGATATTGACTGTAATCAAATGAGAGTCCAACAAGGACATTGGAGTCAACATCCAAAATATTCACCATGCAATAAGGAGATTAATCACTCTGGTGCTTCTCTTTAAATAGGACTGCTTTAGAAAAATTCTAGCCAACATACGAAAGGTCCAGTGCACCTATTATAAAAAGATCGATACCAAGCATACGTCATGATCTTATACAAAAATATTGCTAAATATTCTGACATAAAAAAGTTGTATCAAGCAAGACCAAAAACTAAGACAGATCCTATAGATACTTAAAAAATTGCTTTAAATGAACTCAGAATTCAAAGAACTGAGGAAAAATAGGGCAATTCGAATTTCGCACTGTGGTGAAACATGGTTTGGAAGATGCTGATATCGATCACTTGCATCAGAGAGAGATCCATAGTGATGTTGACGTTGTTGGTTAAGTTGGAGATGGAGTTCTGCAACCTTCTGCTTCAACCTTGCAACATCTGCTTCAGCAAGGGCAATTTCCTCGAGTTCTGCCCTCGTCTTCACAGTAAGTGATAAACATAAGGTCCAGAAAGATGAATTACCTAAATTCTGCAATATATAGTGCATTAAAAGAAGAATTGTACAAACCTTGGAATCCATGCTCCGTGAGCTAGAAAACTGTCCGGAAGACATGCTTAAACCAACCTCCAGAGCAGCTCTAAGGTCCCTCTCAGCTTGTAATTGTTCTTGCAGTCTTGCGACCTACAAAATTACTCATCAGAATGGTAGGAACATTGTCTACAAAACGGTATGTTGTCTAGAGATAGAAATCCACTTCACTCCAGTAAAGAACAACAGGAACTAATAATGAGTAAGGTCGCGGCCTAGAGAAGCACAATGTCTTAAGATAAGCTGTAAGTGGTTAAGACAAGAGAACATTAAATTGACCAGAAAATTCAATCACACAAGACAAAAACAAAAACAAAAACAAAACAATGGGGGAAAACAAAGAGGTGCTTGAAGATGAGCACATATACAACTCTTACACACATACATGTGAATGACTAAACGACATTTAAATCTGTTTCCGCAAAAAAAAATTTAAATCTGATGTTATATAAATTTGTGAATGCCAAAAAGAAATGTTCACTATCAACGAAAGACAAATAACCTTGAAATGTAAGATGCATTTCGTGCATTACATACAGATGCACACAGAAATACAAAAAAGGCAGTTAACAATCTAGACCTAGACGAGTTGGACAAAGAGAGGTGCACATAAATATATCTACGACCACTAACTTTAGCAAGTATACTTTTTCCACTTTGAACCAGTGTTCAAAAACCCAAAACTCGGACTCGACTCGAAAGTCCACCGAGTCGAGTAACTCGAAGACTCGACTCGATATATATATATATATATATATATATATATATATATATATATATATATATATATATATATATATATATATATATATATATATATATATATATATATGTGTGTGTGTGTGTGTGTGTGTGTGTGTGTGTGTGTGTGTGTGTGTGTTTTAAACTCAAAATAGTAAATAGCCCAAGTCAGATCGAGTCGGAACGAGTCATCCCGAGTCACAGCCGATCCGAGTTTCAGTCCGAGTAAACTCGATTTTCGGCCGAGTCGAGTTGGACCGAGTTTTGGTACTATGCTTTGAACTCTTGCAGTGGAGTGCCAGCGTCTAGTATTCATTAATAATTAGTATATGTAGGAAAAAAAATAGCACATCGCAACAGAACAACACATTACAAGGAAAAAGTAGACAAGCTCTAACGGTTGTATACTGCAGTCTTCAACCTCAACAAAAAGATTCATATGAATTGGGGGGTGTATGAATCATCTATGGGCCAAGTATGCTCCATAACACCATGTATCATACTCAGATCAATATATCAAGCAACTCTTTTATGCTTTTGATTGAATCTTAAAATGTTTTTCAAGTCAATAACTGCACCAAATCACATCCAAAGCAACACTAGTGTTTGGTGTCCGGACAGCTGTCCGAACCACAAGTAAGTGGTTCAGACGCTTCATAGATGCACGAACTAGTGTCAAGTTTGTGCAGGCCATCCAGACAGCCAGACCACTTAGCTTAAATCGGCCAATTTATGAGTCTAATGTCCGGACAATCGTTCAGATCGCTAGGTATAGCCGTCCGGACTGCCTGCTTCCAGGTACAGGCTGATGCGGTTTTAAGGCCACTTAGGCCTGATTTTGAGAGTCTTGGCTCACATAAATTGGGCATACTTTGCTTTGACCAGCCGGGGCTGACCATAAGTATATAACCCCTTTCCCAATTAGGTTTGGTATGGAAGATTAGGGGAGAGAGCAATCCCTTTACACAGAGAACAAGAACCCTAGGTTTCATCTCTTCCCTCTTCCTCTGTTCAAGTAAATCTTCAAGATTCAATTCCCTCTTGCTTGTAGGTGGCTTCCACACTTGTTTTCATCATTTAATTCAATTGCATCCTTGTTTTTCCTTGAGGAATGCTTGTTTTCCCTTTGAAAATGTTTTGGATTTATACTCAAACAGAAGCCTAGAGCAGTCATAGCAATCCATTTCATCTCTCTCTGGTGTGTAAACGTGACAGCCTATTTTTCCTTCTTTTTTCTTGTGCACGAACCGTCCCCATTATTTTTTCCTAGTGTGGTCAAAGCGCCACATAGGCATTGCCTATGCGAAACCAATGGTTTTCTGAGCCCAAGAGCTCAGGTGATGGAGGCGTCACTACTAGATCACCAGTTCCGGCTCAAAGTTCTAGACTAGCCCAGTGCCAAAGTTCTAGGACACCGCAGTCCTTGTCGATGTGGCTTGGTAAGTAGCCCAACGGTAATCTTTGCATCAGCAAGCATGCCCAACTACACAGGGCCCTTATACAGCTGTATTTATTTAATTAGACTTGTTAGTGTTTGGGGCATGTTTAGTCCCATATCGCTTTACCTCTTTATTTTGTGTTAGTCAAGTCTATATATCAAGGATCAAAATACCGGTTCATACCGTACCGGCCGGTTCAAACCGGGAACTGAACCGAACCGCACCGGTATTCAGCCGATACCGGTCGCAAGGATCAAATCGCGTAAATACCGGCCGGTTTGAACCGGTTCCGGGTATTAGGCATAGTTTTGGGTGGTTTTTTCATTCCGGTTTCATTTTTTTAGACATCTTTCTTCATTCCCACATGAGGTGAAGCTACATACTAGCTGGATTTGCAAGATTTGATGCCAAAAACTCGAATTTGCAAGATCAAAATCACATTTGAAGGTATGTTTTCATAATTTTTTTCATTTTCTTTTGTTTTGTTGCATTTTTTTTGAAAAAAATTAAATAATTGTGGTGAATGTTGAAATGGACTAGATCTATGCCATCAAAGCTTAGATCTATAAACATCATCTCCAAATTTGCATGATCGGTTCATGCAAATTTGGGGGGGTTTCAATTTTCTTTTCTTTTTTTGTATTTTTTTAAAAAATAAGCCAAATAATTGTGGTGAAAATGTTGATATGGGTCAGATCTATGCCATCAAAGCTTAGATCTATAAGCATCATCTCCAAATTTGTATGATTAGTTCATGCAAATTTGGGATTTTTTCATTTTTATTTTCTTTTGTTACTTTTTTTTTTTTTAAAACAACCAAATAATTGTGGTGAAAATGTTGATATGGGCCAGATCTATACCATCAAAACTTAGATCTATAGATCTATAAGCATCATCTCCAAATTTGCATGATCGGTTCATGTAAATTTGGGTTTTTTTCATTTTTATTTTCTTTTGTTGCAATTTTTTTGAAAAAAAACCAAATAATTGTAGCATTGGGACTCCCCGTACGAACTCCCAATTTGGGAGTTCGTACAGGGAGTCTCAATATCAGTCATTTGTGTATGATTTCTTCCAATATCCGACATTGCCACCATACGGTCAGCCACGAGGCAATAATGATGATGATGATGAAATGCAGCCTGCCCGAAGTTCCATGTGGTACTAAGTTACTCAGTCTAAGTAGGTAAAAATATCTAATTCTCTACTCTTGTAAGTTATGGATATACATTTTATTTGCTAAACATGTTAGGAGTCTTAGGACTATGAATTTGTGTTTATTATGTCAAATTGTAAAATATAACTCATGTAGTCATGTTAGTTGTGTAATTTACGTTTGTGTAATGGTCATGAATTGTGTTATGTAATCCCTAAGCATAATACTAGGCTAATCTAACACATACAATTTAATAACTAGATCAAATTCCACAATTTAGAATCATACAGTGAAAACAGTGACTTTATAACTTAAAAAGACCGGTTCATACCTATAACTAGTTTACTAATGAAAAAAAACATCACAAACCAGTATTTTAGATTATTCTGGATTTTTTGGTTATTTTTTCAAAAAAATTTGAAACCAAAAATCAATTCACACCGGTATGGACCGGTTCGTACCGTTTTTTCGGCCGGCCGATAATTTGTCCGCGACCGGTATTTTTATCCAAGCTATATATAGACCGGCAAGTTGATTGTAATGATTATGCTTGAGTATTAAGAAAGTTTATGTTATGGTTTGTTACCATGATTTCCTGTTAGGCAAGAAGCTCCGGGGTGAGAAATCCGACCCCACTGAGAAATCGGTTCTTATTTTCCTACAATGCAACCCAAACCCTAGCCATCACCCACCCTCTCTCCCTCTCTCTCCACAACTGCTGATCACCCCTCCCACCCTCTCGGGTTCCATAGTCATCGGCAACCCCAGTACCTCTCCTTCTCATGTTCAGAGCCGCAGCCCCCCCCCCCTCTCGGATTCACACCCTTGGTTCCCCTTCTCCCTATCGGGTTTGCAACCACTGGGCCCCTGGCTTCCTCTCCCTCTCGGATTCGCAGTCATATGGCCCCCGGCCCCCTCCTCCCTCTCGGGTTTGCAACTGCAGGTCCTCCACTCATCTCAATTTCATACGGATCTGACATTTTTGGGGCCATTCAATGCTCCGATCGGGATCGACTTCTTCCCGAGATCTCGAAACGACTCGGTCGACACTCAACACCATACTTCATATTTTAGTAAGGGAAGTTGTTAGTAGCCTTATTAGTGTGCGAGCCGATATTCTCAGCAAGGCATCAATAATCAAAATCTTATTTTAGCAAGAAGCGGGGTACGCTCAATCCAACCTCTAGTTGTCTTTCAACCATTCCACAAAGTTTGAACCCTAGAACTAAATTCATATTCCCCTGATGTCAGTTCAAATAGACCCTGAATATTACATGAACCTAAGCCATTGCTAGTATCTCTTTGAGCCTTGTCTTTGAAATCCTTTATGTTTTATTTAACATCTCTTTGTTAAAATTGGAAAAACCATAACCAGGAGAAGTCCTCCCAATCAGGCTTGATCCCTACCCTGTCGCGGGACAACACCTATCCATTATCACAACATCCCTGTACCTAGACCCTTATCTCTGTGGATCAACATTAAAATTAAATCATTTAGAAATTGACCGCTTTTCATTAGGTCTAGAACATAGTTGTCTTGCACCAATAAGTAGGGATTTGTGCGGGTAATAATTCATGTGTGGGTGACTAGGTTGCTGCCAGGCACTGCATGGGCAGTCCCCTTCTAAAGTCGGTTTCACAGCCATTTCGGGCTAGCTTTCACTAAAGTCTTCAAAGCCCCTTTGAAAAAAAAAGCCTAAGGGGTGAGGGAGGGCTTGTTTGACTCGACTCTCACCTCTCTAGAGCTCCCCTCTCATTTAGGATTTTACAATATTGGTTGGTCAACGGGTGGAGCGACTGGTGACCAGCAACAGTGTGACAACCCATAATAGCCGATAGTGAATCTCCTTCCATAACTCTGTCTCAAGTCTTTCCTCTTCTGGGATCTCTCGTCTAGAGTTTTGAAATGGTGGGTGATATATGGGTGTGATGATTGGAAACTAGTCGTCGTGGGGCAATCAACGACCAAAAACAGTGGAGTGTCCCTCAATAGTCAACAGGATCTCCATCCCTACATTCATCTGTCATTTAACCATTCGATCTCTCGGTGAGCCATTGTTTTTTAAATTTGACGAGTGGATTTTGTCTCGGTGTGTTCTTTTTTTTTCTTTCTTTTGACCTTCCCATCCACCTATTTTCATTTGCTGCCTTTCTCGCATTTTTAGCTACTTTTCTTCACTTCCCACCATACCGCTGAGTTTCGTGTTGCCATAGCATGCCCTGATTCGGTATATCACATTGCTATGTAGATTTCCTGGTAATATATTTCTTGGATGCTTTTTTTATATCAAATTATGTCATTACTGTTAGCAGGGCAGAACTTGTTGGATGCTGTAAGTTCTCTAATGTGGATGATATAACTTGATTTAGTGGATCTTTACATGCTAAAATCTTTTAAAGTATCACTTTTGTTTGTTGTCTTAATGGCATTATTAGTATTACTTTCAAATTTGGGGGCTAGTTTGTTGCTGAGATATTAATTTGAAATGTTATTTTCACCTATTAATATTTCTTCGGCAAAGCCATGAAACCATAACTCATGAATACCGAATTTGCAATTTAATTGCATACTTCCAAGAAAATAAATGCCACATGCTTTTACAATGAAAGATTTCCCTTTCATGTAGTGTGGATTCAAATTTTCATGTGGTTTATGTTTTCTATTCTGTACAACCATGATTTCTATTCTCTTCTCTCTAATCTTCTGTCACTGCAAATTTAATAACCATTTTCGGAATTTCGC
The DNA here is from genome assembly GCA_947650365.1 of Chamaelirium japonicum. Taxonomy (NCBI): domain Eukaryota; kingdom Viridiplantae; phylum Streptophyta; class Magnoliopsida; order Liliales; family Melanthiaceae; genus Chamaelirium; species Chamaelirium japonicum. The sequence goes on along the minus strand of OX393551.1, from coordinate 81,473,728 downwards.
AGTTTCCGTTTATCACACATTCATAACCTATGCAGTCAAAGTCGGTAGTCGGCCCTAGTCGGCCAAGGGCCGACTAAGACTAGTCGGGACTAGTCGAGACTAATTCGGGACTAATCGGCCAAAACTTATTCTAACCCCTCCCCCCCCTTCCTAAACATATATGATATATGAACTAGCATAAATGTCAATAAGTATATGATATTAGTCGGTTAATAACAATACATACCTTCACACTTCACAACATGGGTATAAATACATAAGTAACAGTCTTATAGAACACAGTTGTATTAGCTTCATGCCCATGTCAAAAGACTCAGAACTAAGAATTCATCACAATATTTGTTTGATGATGTTTAATCAGTGAACAACCCAAATTTTGATTATAGGGTTATATGGATATCAACAAATAAACTAATTATTTGTCTATGTTTTTATCTGAGATTCTCAGGTGCTCAATAGATGATTACAGGGAAGAGCCATAGTTGTGAGTCTTGCGACTCAAGACTTTAAGCCAATGTAAAAAAATCTAAACAAAATTGCTTGCAAAGACTCCTTTCAAAAAAAAAAATTGCTTGCAAAATGCTACCTGAGGACTAGTCGGCAGTCGTTAGTCGGGGACTAGTCGGTCTAGTCGGGGACTAGTCGGGATTCCGCCCAGCAATGACGGAATCAAAATTAATCGGTCGGCAAAATGCCGCCCAGGGACTAGTCGGGGACTAATCGCCGACTAGTCCCGACTTTGATAGCATAGTTCATAACAGATCTCCAGTTAAAGATGGATTCTTCTACAAGAAATTTTACAATCAATTCAAAGAATACAGATTGAACATATGCATTCCTCACAACAAGTGACAAGAATGATGCATTATTCAATTTTTGCCATAAGAGAAGTGAAGGCGGTATTTACAGAAAAAGCTGCATCCTTCTTGTTATGGTGGCGATGTAGAGGATTGCCCCAAGGTTCCTAACGCAATAAGTGATGTGATAAGGGCATATCTATGCAGTCCAAGTCGGTAGTCGGCCCTAGTCGGCCAAGGGCCGACTAGGACTAGTCGGGACTAGTCTGCCAAAACTTATTCTAACCCCTCCCCCCCTCCCTAAACATATATGATATATGAACTAACATAAATGTCAATAAGTATATGATATTAGTTGGTTAATAACAATACATACCTTCACACTTCATGGCATGGGTATAAATACATAAGTAACAGTCTAACAAAACACAGTTGTATTAGCTTCATGCCCATGTCAAAAGACTCAGAACTAAAAATTCATCACAATATTTGTTTGATGTTTAATCAGTGAACAACCCCAATTTTGATTATAGGGTTATATGGATATCAACAAATACACTAATTATTTGTTTATGTTTTTATCTGAGATTCTCAGGTGCTCAACAGATGATTACAGGGAAGAGCCATAGTTGTGAGTCTTGCGACTCAAGACTTTGAGCCAATGTAAAAAAATCTAAACAAAATTGCTTGCAAAGACTCCTTTTTTAAAAAAAATTTGCTTGCAGAATGTTGCCTGGGGACTAGTCGGCAGTCGGCAGTCGTTAGTCGGGGACTAGTCGGGCTAGTCGGGGACTAGTCGGGATTCCGCCCAGCAATGACGGAATCGAAATTAATCGGTCGGCAAAATGCTGCCCAGGGACTAGTCGGGGACTAGTCGCCGACTAGTCCCGACTTTGATAGCATAGGGGCATATATGAAAAAAAAAACATAAGGAAAAAAAAAAACACCTACGGTGATGATGGGATCAAGTGAAGTTTACAACATAGAAGAAATATACTTAGAAGATGATAACGAAGAACCGGAACAAGTTAATCTCAATGTTTCTAGTGGCAATGGCCATAGTTTACCAAAGTAGAGAGGTCCGGTGGATAGTTTTGTATCAAAAGGGAAAGCGAAACAACATACAATGGAGAGCATGATCTAATGAAAAACAATGTTCTAAAAGGCGGTCTAAGTGACCGCCTAGGCATTAGAAGGCTCTCCGCGGCCCCACCGCCCAGCCCCTAGGCAGTGCAGAAAAGCGGCCCACGTTTGTAGGTGGGGCTAGGCGCTTGAAAGTGTATAGATGCTATTATATTGTTAGTAATCTTAAATTCATAGTTTGAATTGTACTAAAATCATGGATATTATGAATTATCTCATAATATCATGCTTGCTTTTGTTCTTGTTAATCTTGAGTTTATGATTATTTAAATGATACATGCTTTTTAAAATAATTGTTGGGATAATTTTGAATTTATAGTAATTTAAATGATACATGCTTTTTAAAGTAATTGTTGGGATAATCTTGAATTTATAGAAATTTTAAAACATATATATTATAAATAATATCAAAATAATAATTAAAATAATTTTAAAAGCCAAAACGCTTAGGCACCGCTTAGGCAGCCTGGGCGCTAGAAGTCCCGCACCGCCCGACTAGCACCTAGCACTTTTTAGGATATAGATGAAAAATGTGAGAGACGAGATTTCCTCTAATATAACAGATCGGTTTTACCACATAGGAATTCCTTTGAATACAGCCTGCTTGAAGAATTTAGAACCATGATTGAGACTATGTGGCAGTTTAAGCCTTGAATGAAGCCTCCCATTTATCATGAGTTATGGTTTCATTGCCGAAGAAGCATGTTGCAGCCTAGTAAAGACTCATGGGGTAAAGTTGGGTGCAATCTTTTGTTAGATGGATTGACTAACAAAAAGATTGAGGACTCTGATAAATTTTCAGATAATAGTCCTTTTGGAAGTCCTTTTTAGAATCTATAAATGCATCAGCTTATGTGAAGACAAGTGAATCTTTTACGCAACTAGATTCCTATGTGGAGATTACCGGAGAGCAAAATATAAAACCAAATGCCATGTTTAAAATTTTAAACATAATTAACACAATAAATTGAAAGCATAGGACCATATGTATTATGATCTTATAGACTTAATTTATTTTAGTGGAAAGAAAAACCAATATTGTTATTAAGAGGAAAGAGGGGAAATAAAAAAAGGAAGAAAAGTAATCACCATAGAGAGTAGAGAAAACGATCTGATGGAGATTTATCTCGAACTGGTCATTATGAGAGACTAAGAGATTAGAGGCTTCATGGCCCCTGTCAATATGAGGGCGACATAGCAAAATTTTAATAATCCGTCAAATGAGAAACAGAGATAGAGACTGAGAGAAATAACTAGCCATACGAGGGAGAAACATATACGGGAGTGGAGATAAGGATCCAACGAAGAGAGGGAGGGGGCAGTATTAAAAAAAAATACAAACAAGAACACCATATATGTGGTAACCGGCGGCCGCCAATGCCTGTCTATGCTCAAGGTTGCCTCCAATGGCTGCCCATGCCTCCTCCACAATTTACTCTCTTAGAAAAATCGTGCACAAGGGTTGAGATCAGGGGAAATAGTGGGTGGAAGGAATGGGTAGTAAGTACCAATGGTGTCAAGTGCGATGTGCGACTACACAATTCAGACAGAGCCAATCACATTTGTGCGTTCATTTTTTTTCTTTCATGTTCTTTCTTTCCTTCTTCCCTTTTCTTTCTTTCTTTCCCTTATTCTTTCTTTTTTTCTTCTTTCCAACCGGCTCTACCTAGCACTGAGGCCCGCCAACCCTGGTGCCAACTGCCAAGGTTAGTCAACCCTAGTTCCGGATTGGGTCGGTCTCGACACGGCATGGGTTCAGGTCCTTTGTGAGACTTGTTCACGCCCGCATTCTTTCCAGGGGCGACCCAAGCTTGAGGAATTGCTGTCGTTAGAGAATTTTAGCAAATCCTAATGCCTACAAACCCGATCTGTTTTCATTAATTTGACTTCCCCAAATTGGTGTCAAATGGTAGATTTAGTACCCCAAAACAATTTTTCGTAGAAGACTGATGCCAGAAAAGTCGAACATTGATACTCAAATAGTTTAGAGTTATCGATTTTAGAGTTATGGTTTAGAATTTAAGGACACTCTGATAGTTAGGCCAAAGTTTTAAAATTCAAAAAATTTAAGGGACTTTACCCCAATTTTCACCTCGTATATTTCGACCCCCCCATTTCGTTTCAATGTCATGAAAATTAAAATATTTTGAGAAATTTCAAGAAACATCGAAAAATTTAGAACCATCAATGGTGCCAACTACAGCTCACACCATGCAACCTCTGTTACCAAAACCTTTGATTTTTTAAATAAGGCACGATTAAAACACGACTTATTCAGTAAACGTTCTCTACACGACTCTTTCCCGATTTTTTGAATAAAATCATGATTTTATGAAAAGTCACGATTTTTCACGTTTTAGTCCCGATTTATGCATTTTAATCCCGATTAATTGTGTTTTAATTCCGTCATGCACTGCTCAAAAACCTGTTGGAACATCTATTATACATAAATATGTTCTTAAATTCTACCGTTTGTTTCCCGACTCTTTCCCAACCTTTCCGACATTTTTCCGGCTTCTCTCCTAGCTGATTTTTTCCCAACATCTGACTTGGTAACTATACATGTAACAACTAGCAAGGCAAACCATCACTTCATGCAATATGCCTATGAAGCAATGAAATATACATAACATGATACAAATTGTCAAAGAACGAGCTCGTATCGACAAAATTAAGCTGAAACACCGTAATCGTAAGTATACCCTTCAGACATGATACTTAAAACTCACTGAATCAACAAGTTTCTTTCTAAAGAAAGAACAAATAGACACAAAAGGTTCTCTTTGTTAAAATTTGGTCTTACAGCTCCCCAAAGAAAAGAAAATTCACTTTTTATTCATTGGCCGGTTTAGTTTATGAAAATGTCTAGATAGGCATGAATATAATGAACCATAAAGAAAAAAACAAAACCTAATCTCATAAATCGATGAGAATTTATTCACCACTAATTGCACACGTTTATGCCGGTGGGATATCTGCCATTTATCTAAACTTTTCAAAAGCTTCATTCTATACCATAGTGAAACAAAAGATAGGTTTTCATTTTATTGATAACAGGAGAAGACAGTCCAATTCTAAAACTATATTGAATACCAGTCTCACATTTCTCTAGACCGATGATACTAAATGGAATTTGGTAGTAGAGCATAGGAAAGTAAGTACATCTTGTTCTAGTGCTAAGCGGCGCTCATGCAAAGCCTGCTTTCTTCTTTCCAAACTTGCTTGCAAGATAGCATTTCCTTTGGCCTGCGAACATATAGTCCGTATCGGTAAGTGCTAAGTAGATATTTAACCATTCTATGTCCTACCACATATGTAAGTCCAGTAAGTATTTCCGTCATACCTCTTTTGCGATCCTAAGTTGAAGGTCATTCTTTGTAATCTCAAGTCTTTGAATAGCAAGCCTAACATAAATTACTATATTAGTGGTAAAGAATTTCAGAGTAGAGACTGATTGAAGTAAAACGGCTATTTCATTATTGCTTTCCAAATAAGAAGAAACAACTCAGAAAAGATAGAGCTATCAAGATACACGTACACAGCATGAAAGAACAGAAACAGAACAACGGCTATATAATAATTTTCAAATCGCATCCATCAAGCTTATCCTACCTGGAAAATGGGACAAAAGAAAAAATACAAGGAAACATACAGAACCAAGAGGATGAACTTACTGCACAATTTTGAGCAGCTTCATTAACAATAGCAAATTTCGTTGGGTAAACATCCAAGAATCCTATGATACCAAGAAATGGAAATGGGCAGAGACAGACTAGGATAAGTAATGCACACTCGGTTGCGATTTACGGAAGCTAAGTTAAATTAGGAACAAGTAGTGGTCTAAATTAAACAACTAAAATATAAAATTCAGTAAAGACAGCATCTACGTTCAGATTTTCATACAGAAATAACAACCTAATTCATGCTAGTACGTCCATATGTTGATAGAATAAGAGAACAACCCACGACAATGAACAATTACTCAAAACAGAATTTAAAAATAATACTTCAGCACATACATGATAACAAGAAAGCATAGATAACCATTCAACGGATAGCAAGCCAAGCCTTTAGCCACTAATGACGATTGCAAGTAAACTAGGGTGATGAAAAAGGGTGCAAAAGCTTTTATGATAACCAATGAAAGAAGATCAAATCTAAGTGCGGAAGGATAGTACCGAAGATGGTGATCTCCGTAGAGGAAGATAGATCCGTTGATGAAGATAAAACACAAAGGGGAAGAAGGTGACAAGCAATAACAAGGGAAGACACCAGAAGAAATCCCACGAACAAGGACAACGAACGAAGGGCGCGCCTTCACGATCTCACGCACTTCAATCCAGTCTTCTATTCTATCTACTTTTTCTAGGGCTTAAGGTCTCCTTTTATAGATTTAGATGTCAGTCATACGAGACAAACAAAGAAAAAGAGCAAGAGGGAAAAGTAGAGCGGTGCGATGGAGCTAATTCATGGTAGAAAGGTCTGTGCCCCTCTTGTTATGTACGGAGAAAAGAAGATGCAGGAGAGGATCACGTGATCCTTCACATGAAAGGATTCACATGAAAGGAAAAAAAAAGGGGGGGCCGCGGGTCACTGTTTAATGGGAAAATAATATCTCGTGAAGTTGTCTCATGCTAAGAGCACCCCCGAATTTAAAATTAAAAGGCATATTTGCCTTTTATAAATACTATGGGTTCCCTAATGCCTTTGGCTTGCTTGCTTTGACCATCGGATGTGTTATCTGATGCCTCCTTTCATCCTGCATGGCATGATATTATTAACAACTTGAAACAAAGAAATAAGTGGGCTAGCCCAAGAGTCGGGTCGGGTACGACAACCCTGGACCATAGGCTAGCACTATGAAAAAAGTCATAACTAACAATTCGACTGTTCGATCTTTACCCAGAGACAAGTGATGAAACCCCAAAATGAAATGCATACAAACAAGAGCATATAAATAAAGATCAGATACGGTATGTAGCGTGATGTGGCTACATTAGTTCCCCTGATTTGGAGAACTCGTCTATTGACGAGTACTGGTTTGCATGCACTGGTAGAGGTCCTCTCGAAGACATCGTAACTCCTCTGAAGATGGATGTCCGCGCCAACGAACCAAATATTGTCAATACTCTAATGATCTGATCGCCTCGTCCTGGTAACCCGAACATCAACAACATCCTCGATCTCATCGGCACATTGTGGCACTGCGGTATCTGATGGTGGTGCCGATGGTGTCTCAGTCTTTTACTCGGAGGTACTCCCATGTTAGGCGAAAAGATATGCCACATTGAAGATCGTCAAGGTGGTGATGTCGGCAAGAAGCTCCAAAAGATAAGTATTCTCGCCAAGCTTCTTCAAGATACGAAAAGGTCTGAACCTCCTCTGACTAAGCTTGTAATGGGAGCCAATCGGCAACCTTTCCTTCTTGAAGTAGGCTATCACCAAGTCAACCTCTAAAAACTGACACTGTCGTCTGAGCTTATCGGCGGCAGCATTCTACTTCACATTTGAGACCTGCAATCTATCAAGTACATCTTTCTGCACACTCTAAATATGATCATACAATTCATTAACATCATGGCTTTCAGAACCAGAATAGAAAATGGAGGAACAATTAAACAAATGGGGTACCTGATAGCCATATACAATTTCAAAAGGAGATTTGCATGTAGGCATATTTACTGAACTATTATAGGCAATTTTGCTTGAGGTAAAATCACATCTCATTGGGATGATTTCTCACCTTCGAAACATCTAAGCATGCTACCAAGACTTTGATTGACTACCTCTGTCTGTCCATCTACTTGAGGATGATAGGCACAGCTAAATTCCAATTTAGTTCCTAATTTAGAACTTAAGTTTTCCAAAAATAACTTAGAACTGAGTATATCCCTATCCGATGTAAGATTTTGGAATGCCATGAATGCGAACAACTTCTTACAAAAACAATTCAGCGACATGAAATGCAGCATAAGTTGTTTTGCAAGGAATGAATTGTGCTATTTTTGAAAATCGATCAACAACAACAAAAACCGAATCTACCCTCCTAAAAATCCTAGGCAAACCAACAATAAAGCCCATCGTAACATCTTCCTAGGGTTTAGCAGGAATAGGCAAAGAAATATAAAGCTGCTGCGTTGGGCAAACCTCTAACCATTCCAAAGAAACTTAGGCCAAAAAAATGTCTCCTCAACCAAGGCAATAGCTTTAGATCTTCCAAAATGCTCAGCAAGACCGACACTATGCAATTCTTCAATGATAAGCTCTCTCTGGGAGCCCTCATATATGGACAACTTTGTACCACGAAATAAGAATCCATCATGTAAAACATAGAATCTAGTAGAGACTGAAGAGTCGGTGCCATAAATCCGACATTCTTACCAAATCAGACCAAAGAACAGGTCATCATTATAAATCTCGTTGTAAATCGACGGAAACCACCCAATTTTACACAGACACAAGGAGATGTGACCGATGACTCAGAGCATCGGCAACTCGATTGATAACTCCTACCTTATGCCTAAGATGGAACGTATCCTCTTGCAAGAAAGCTGACCATTTAGCATTACGTTTGTTTATGTTCTTTTGAGATCCAAGATACTTCAATTCTTCGTGGTCAGAATCAAACACAAATTCTCTTTGGATAAGATAGTGATGTCATAATCGAAAAGCTTGAATGATAATATAAAATTTTACATCGTATATAAAGAAACACGATCGTGCATCGTTTAGCTTCTCACTGAAATATGCAACATGCCATTCCTCCTGGCTAAGGACTACACCTACGCCAATAACAAATGCATCACAATCTATCACAAAAATTATCAAAATCAGGGAATGCTAAAATTGGGGCACTCATCAGCTTAGACTTGATTAACTCAACTTTTTTCTGCAGCTGGAGTCCATTGGAATTTTTAAGTTTTCCCTCTTATAAGACAATCAGTCAAGGTTTTAAATTTTGGTTTCGGGTTTCGATCTAAGTCAAAACCAAAATTTCGACCAAAATTGACTAAACTTTGAAATTTAAAATTCGAGTTCTGAAACCGAAATTGTCCGAAATTTTGACCGAAATGTAAAGTTCCAATTCCAGTTCCTAAAGCAAAAACCAAAATTGGCCGAGAGACCAATCCCCATGGTTTCGGCCCTCATTTCGTGTAGTCATGATCCTTCAGTTATGGCATTTTTGAAAGATGTTTGCTTGTAGTCAGTAGGGATAAATTTTTTATTCTTTCCTTTCATGCGTTCCTAAGAACTTACCTTGCATTTTCTTTTTGGACCCGGGAAGTTTGAAGTTGCTTCCACAAGATCAAGGTATGACCCTTTAGTTTGAGGCTAACATATTTAACTTATTGTCCTCAGAAAGCGCTTTCCACTCAAAGAATTGATCATTCCTATCGACCAAGTCAAGATACTCTTCGGGATCCAAGCGGCCCTCAAAGTCCCCGACATCAACTTTAATCCCATAATTCCATCCTTTTTGTAGTCTCTCCTCTCGTCCTCACTGACGCCTATTGTGCCTTTGAGGAATTGCTTCCCCAGCACTCAACTCTCGATTGTCAGAATCAGTGCTAGGTTGGTTCTGATTTCTACGATTTTGATTATGGCGAGGTGAAATTTGGAGAGCAGTCGGCGCTTGCATGACTTGATTAAGTTGGATTTATATTTGATTCATGAAGGTTTGTTGTTGCCTAACGGGTATGCAGTAGGTTGCCCGTATTAGGATTTGGATTTGGATTTTGGACATTACTCCGATTCGGATCACCCATGGGAACTTGCTCAAGGATTGTTGGCTTCCTAATAAAAATTAGGAAAACTTTTGTTGGCTTTCTTTAAGGTCCCCTAATACCGAACAAGTCAGTAAAGATGACCTAATTAGCCATAGCACGCACTTTAGATAGAAAATATTTTGTCGATGTGTGCACGTGCTTGTGGATGCCACACCAATGAAATATTAAATAAATTAAAAAAAGGGAGGAAAAAGGGTGCGAAAAGCTTTATGATGGCCAATGAAAGAAGATCAAATCTAACTATGGAAGGATAGTACCGAAGATGGTGATCTCCGTTGCGGAAGATAGCTCCAATAATGAAGATGATGGGCAATGGGGTAGAAGGCGATGAGGAAGAGCGAGGGAAGAAGCCGAAAGAAATCCCAAAAACAAGGACGACGAAGGAAGGGCGTGCCTTCACAATCTCTTCAATCCAATCTTCTCTTCTATCACCTTTTTCTAGGGCTTAGGAACTCTTTTTATAAATTTAGATGGCAGCCATAGGAGGCAAACAAAGCAAAGGAAAAAGAGGGAAAAGTACAGGGGTGTGGTGGAGCTTGTTCACGGTAGAATCGTGCCTCTCTTGTTTCTTGCAGAGAAAAGAAGATGCAAGAGGGGGTCTCGCGATCCTTCACGTGAAAGGATTCATCAGAAAGGAAACAAAGGGGGCCGTGGGTTACTGTTTCATGGTAAAATAATATCTCGCGAAGTTGTCTCATGCTAAAAGCACCCCCAAATTAAAAATTTAAAGGAATAATTAACTTTTATAAATACTATGGGCATCCCAATGGCATATTAATGGGTTTGGCATGCTTGCTTTGATCGTCTGATGTGTTATAATTTGATGCCTCTTTTCATCCTACATGGCATGATAGGATTAATAGCTTGAAACAAAGAAATAAGTGGGCTAGCCCAAGAGTCGGGTCGGGTACAACAACCCCGCACTGTAGGCTAGTACTATGCAATAGTCATAACTAACAATTCGACTGTTCGATCTTCGATCGAAAATGGGTGATGGAACCCCAAAATTAAATGCATACAAAATAGAGCATAAAAATAAAGATCACATACGGTTTGTAGCATGATGCGGCTACAACAATAAGTGTATCCCATCAAACTAATATATATATAGGGGCATGCTATAATGCGGCATGAGATAAGTGCGGCACCACACCGCAGCCGTCTGATGCACCCGCTGTGTGCATCGCATGCACGCAGCGATGCATCAGACGGTTGTAGTGTAGTGCCGCACTTACCGCATGCCGCATTATAGCATGCCCCTATATATATATATATATATATATATATATATATATATATATATATATATATATATATATATATATATATATATATACACACACACTAACATGGGAAGGATTGGGGATAGTTTCAAAATATAATTACCGGTTCAAATTCGTTTGAAGGGGGGGATAAACATGAATTGTTAGGATTCATCCCCTCTTTTTTCCTCTTCTAAATTTTGGTACAGTTCTAAACTCATACCCACCAAAATTTTGAATTCATATCAAAGAGAGACCACTGGTCATAGCATCAGATATATAAAAAAAAAAGACTAGTTGTCATTGCCTGCCACCGCATGCATAGAAAACCGATATCAGAGAGAGAGAGAGAGAGAGAAGCACCACGTACACCTGCAAGTCTTGGACTGCCCCTTGAGCCCCACTCTCTCTCTCTCAAGTCTCCCCTCAACCCACAACTCCCACTGAGCACCGAGCCTCCCTCTCACCAAAAATCAACATAATCTATAATTTCTTGGGTCACCAAATGTGTTAAGCATAGGCTTGAACTCCGAGCTTTGGTATGGGGCTTCTTGGATTTGTAGCAGGTCTGCTTCACTGAGTTCCTTGTGATTTGGGGGGAGAAAGGTAACATTGAGGAGGACGAGTTGGCTTTCAACCAAATGTCGTATCGAGACCTAAGAAACGTCTCCAACTTGTACTTGTTAATAGAAGAAGCTATCTTTTAATCTTCAATTTGATGTCGACTAAGAGAAAGCAATTCTCCATATCATGTCTCGACCGCTCACAGAAGTAACACTTGCGGGATAGTTTTTCATATTTGATGCAGATTGAGATGGTACTTTTATCGGGTAGAGTAATGGCTACTTATTGGGATAGAAGCTTTGCCACTTCAAGGACGATCCTAATTCTTGCGTACATGTTCTACTGTTTCTCTTCTTTTGAGGGTTTAATCGGAGTGCCAACTTTAGTGCCGATCATCATGGTGGAGGAGATGGTGAGGTATTCAACCGGTAGACCATGGATTTGGATCCAAAAAGAAACATCTTGGAAAGATAGTTTTCTAGGGGATGTTTGGAGTCACCTTCATGAGGATGTCATTGCCAAAGCTCCTTGGAGAGTTCTTCCAGACTCGATCTATATCGACTTGCTGGTCAAATCTAGCGATAAAAACCTTCTCGGCAAGTTCTGATACGTGAAGGCTTCCTCGCAGCCTCACAGGTTTCACGCTCTAAAGATGCTATCCTTCAAGCCATAGAAGTTGGTGGTCGATCATTAAGTACTTTGAGCACCAAACTTGACTTCCAAAGTTTGTCCTAGAGTATCATTCTCCCCCAGAGACATGGTGGCCGAAGTGGGGTTAAGCTTCAAGATATTAGAGACTCTCTGCAGGTACATGTCATCTTGATTCCAATAGGACTCACGGCCAGAGCCTATGCACGAATCAAAGGCGTCCTCCTCCATGAGCGCACAAGGATAAATGGTGGTAAAATCCCTCCCATAATAGGGTGGTTGGGAGGGGAGGAAGGGATGAACTAGGGTTAGAGTGGAACCAAGGGAGCGAGGAAGAAGGGGTATAGGGGAAAAGACGGATCGGGAGAAAGGTAAACTCTAGCAAAAACCCACCAATACGGTGAGAGGGAGACTCGGCACAAAGACGAGAGGAAAAAAGTGTTTAATAAGATCGAGTCTAGTTTAATTTGCCTACCTGATTTAATATGCAAGTGGATGTTGCAAATTGGTCAATGCTAAAAGATTATTCAACACTTAAAAAAACTTTAAGAATATGACTATAATACAAAATCATTATATATCTACAAGGGAAAAAAAAAAGGAAGAGAAGAAACAACAACAGTACAATCAATTCATTCAATAAGGAAAGTGTTTCAAGTTGCACAAAGATATAGTGTAGGCATAGAAACCAAAAGATACAAGGGAGAGGCAATAAAAAACATACTCTTCTTCCCCAGACGAGTCAACTGGTTCCGTTCTTTGATTCTTTCTAGCCTACAAGTTAACAATGTAGCATCAAGAAACCATAACTCAATTACTCCATTAAATAGCAAATTGAAAAATCACTAGTACAAACTATCATTAGAACAGTGAAACTTTTTTGCTTATCTTATCCAAAACAAGACATTAGATATAAATATAGGCAAGACAATCACCAAAATATGCTAGCATCAATATAAAAGTACAACATTATTTCGTGATCAGTGTTTGGGCCAACTTAGACTGACAACTCATGTTACAAAAAGCACATAGGCAATCAGCTTTTACTAGACAATACAAAGCAAGGGGAAAATATAAGAAAAACTATACATGCTCTAAGCAAACATCAAAATAACATAGAATAATAACATAGAATAGAACAAGACTTTTCAGACAAATAGAGTTAAGAAACTTTTGATGATCAGTGTCACTGAATTCAACTTTTGCTAGTTAACTAGGATCCAAAAACTGCAAATGCAGAGTAGATTTTCAAGTAACTCACATTGTTACGCCCCCAAAAAGTGGTCCGCCTTATATGGGTTTGTGATCCATTCAGTTTACTTGGATGTCTCTCCACAGAATATTCAGCCACATTAGCTGGAAAGGTATTTCCAGGATCCATTGAAGACAGGATCTCTCCCATAGATACAGCAGGATCACGATCAATCAATGAGTTCGCAAGATTTTTGTTCACTAAGTCATGCTCATTAAATGGAGCATGCGAGCCTCTACTTAACTCAACCGTCATTGTTGAAACCGGATTATCTCTAGGAGACTCAGGATCTGAATCATCACCAGCAAAGACCTGTTAAGAAATACACACTAATCAAATGGAGTATAACCAGCAAACCAAATAAAACATAACACTGCAATTAAAACATGTCAACTACAATTCAAACACATTGATATAAAGGATGCAATCCAACAGAACAACACACTCTCAATTAATTTCAGCAACACCTGAAGATAAAATTTTGTAATCAAGATATTGTTCCTACAAATGAGATTGCTCCAATGGTAGTGTTAGTGCACGTATAAGGCTACTATATGTTTGAAAACTGAAATTGTATGCGAACAAAATGTTCACAGAAAATTAAATGTCAGGTGGCACATCTCAAGCTTAGCTTTAGGTACCAGTATCAGATTACAATGCAATAAATACACTTCAGCAAAAGAGTTCATCTTCACGAAGAGTAATCCATGTTAAACTAGTGAATGTCCGTGCCTTTAGCCCCCCCCAAAAGAGAGTGATGTTGGAAGAGAAAGAGAGAGAGATCGTTGGAAGAGAGAGAAATAGATATAGAGAGAGAGAGACGGAAAGAGAGCGGTTGGAAGAGAGATCGTTGGAAGAGAGACGGAGAGAAAGAGAGATTGTTGGAAGAGAGAGCGTTTGGAAGAAAGACGGAGAAAGAAAGGTTGGAAGAGAGAGAGAGAGAGAGAGAGCGTTGAAAGCAGTGTTTAAAAGGCGTTTGAGGCTTACGCCTCGAGGCCTGCCTCGAAGTGAGGCGTTCCTGTGTTGCCTCGAGGCACACGCCTCAGCAGCCACATATAAAAAACCTACACATCTGTATCAAAAGGTGTATGCCTTTGTCCGAGGAGCGCCTCAAGGCGTTCGAGACGTAAGTCTCATGCTCCAAGCGTGAAACATAGGGCGGGGAGGGATTAAAACCAATGTTTGATGTGGAAGGGGCACAAAGGGTTTGATATGTAAATCGCCCCCATGGGCCCTTTTTCACCTATTGAAACCTCCTAAACCACTTTAGATCTTTTTAGGTTTTAAAACCCCTTTGCCTCCAAAAACCTAAAATTAAGATTTAGTGCTCATTTTTTTTCCGATTTTAATTCCGAAGTTGTATTCTTCTTCTTTGTGGATTGTCTACCAACTACAAGTGAGAAATCAAGATTTGTTTCAAGTTTAAAGGTATAGATTATTATCTTACTTCTTCTACTAATTTTTTCTATGATTTTTTCTTTGTATTTTACCATTACATGTATTTGTATCATTTTATTTTTTTTAATCGTGACAATGTTAGTCCTATATTCGTATATTGTTGTTCGTTATTACTTGTTAGTTGTTACTTTAATTATTATCTTGAATATTAAAGAATTAAGCATGTTTGAGCAATTTGACTTTTTATTTTGTTGTTAGATTGCTCGAGGAGTGCTCAATTGTGTCATATAAGATATTTTCTAATACATTGTGATTTATTATGCATATCTAGGTCAATTATTATTACACATTCAATAATAGTATTTATTCTGAAGTTTTTCTTCTTTAATTTTTTTTTACTAAAACGCCTCAAAAAAATTTGAGGCTTATGCCTCGTCTCTCTAGAGGAAAAACGCCTCGATACGCCTTTCGTCTTTTTAAACATTGGTTGAAAGAGAGAGATGGAGAGAGAGAGAGAGATCGTTGGAAAAGAGAGATAGTTGGAAGAGAGAGAAACAGAGAGAGACGGAGAGAGCGGCGGTTGGAAGAGAGAGAGAGAGAGAGATCGTTAGAAGAGAGAGACGGAGAGAGAGATCGTGGTGAAGTGATAGATGAGAGAGAGAGAGAGAGATCGCATGCATCCCACTCGTATAGCGATTAGATCGGATTGTTAACTTGTCTTTGCGCAATCTTGGCCTAGTAGCACATATCGCCCTAACATGTTATATCAATATTCAATTTTTCTTAATTTTATTTAGATGTAAAAGAAATAAGCAGATGATGGATCTCAAAAATATGGAGAAAATATTAAGGGAATATAGAAGGCTAACAAAATGATCACAGATTTATTTTTTGCCAATTAAAGATGAAAGCAATAAGCATTATTTAAGTGGGTCTCGTTACAACTTGTGAAAGGGGGTTGTTTCCAACTCTGTCAAAAGTTTAGTATGAGTCGATAAACAAGACACAACTAGTGGAAGGGGATTGTTGAAAACCAGGGCCGTCAAAAGTGGAGCGCATTATGTCCTTAATATGATAGAAGATGAAAAAAATCCTTTCTAAGAAAAAAAAAAAGGAATCAGTTTATTCCTGAAAACATATGAACGTGTAACTCAATTGAGGACCACATAACTAAAAGAAGCTTAATCTGACTTGATCGCAACTTATACTATAGAGTGATAAGCTCAATCCGACTTCTAACAACTTGAAGTATGTAGTATCAATAAGAAACATAACATCTAGATGACTGCAAACAGAAGACTGACTCCTGTTATCCAAAATAAGGCTGGCTGAGCGTTTATATACTAACACTAGATATAAAAGCTAAGATGTCTTTGTTAGATGATTTTCCTTTTGTGGATCAAAACCAAAAAATATATATGCATCATAATAAAATCCATGAGCAGTATCAAGAAATATATGCCTGCATATAAGACTATATCTCAGGACACCATCCTATCTACCATACCGTGCTGCAAAAAAACCATCAATCTCAAGTACAATGATAAAAAAAAATTAGATAGTCAGAAGCGAATCCAGTGTTCTAAAAAGCGGCCCAGGCGGCCGCCTAGGCGCTAGGCGGCCCCCCACCGCCTCGCCTAGGCCCTAGGCGCTCCAGAAAAGAGGCCAAGCTCCCAGGCGGAGCTAGGCGGGGCAAGGCGGCCGCCTAGGCAGTCTAGGCGGGGCAAGGCGGCCGCCTAGGCGGTCTAGGCGGAGCTAGGCTGGCCAGGCGGGCTGAGGCGGGCCAGGCGGGCTGAGGCTAACCAGGCGGGCTGAGGCTAGCTAGGCGGGCCAGGCGGACCATGTTTTCTTTTGTTCTTGTTAATCACTCAATCTTGAATTATGGTTATATACTTGTTCTTTAAAATAATGGTTTAGAATAATCTTGAACTTATATTAATTTTTAAACATATATATATTATATAATATCAAAATAATAATTAAAATAATTAAAAAAAGGCAAAACGCCTAGGCCCCGCCTAGGCGCTAGGCGGCCCCCCACCGCCCGACTAGCGCCTAGCGCTTTTTAGAACCTTGAGCGAATCTTCTATAAATGTCCCAGGTTGTGGAAACTCATTATAACAAATCAAGCCACTTTATCTAGCAGGTTCAGAGATTACACTCAGAAATTAGCAGCTGATTATAAAAAAGTAAGATAGAAATTTATTTGGGCCCTTACAAGAAGTAGCAAAGCATATTATAGGAAGAAAACTCATTAGAAAGAATATAGGTGGAATCCATTGTAAAAAATGAAACCTTATAGTCGTAAAGGTCGCTGCCAGCATATCCACTGCTTTCGCTCAATTTTCCGCTTAGTACACGTTCAGGATCCTCCTCCCTTTCTTGAT
Organism: Chamaelirium japonicum; assembly: GCA_947650365.1. Classification (NCBI taxonomy): domain Eukaryota; kingdom Viridiplantae; phylum Streptophyta; class Magnoliopsida; order Liliales; family Melanthiaceae; genus Chamaelirium; species Chamaelirium japonicum. The sequence goes on along the minus strand of OX393551.1, from coordinate 81,456,490 downwards.
CTACATCATTTTCGACATCATGATAACCATTATCCTTCACATCCAAATCTCCATCGTCTGTTGATTCATCAGCGCCACTGTCCACGACTTGAGAGTCAGGTGACAGAGAGCATCTGTGTAGGCTATCATCCTGCAAGGAATAGGATAAGCAGAAAGATTAGGAAAGCATAAACATATGCCAGAAAAAAGGATGGCAAGTTAAGCTAACAACATCCACTAGAGTAAATACATGTTCAAACATCAATACCAGACATTTGTCAAAAGCAAGCACTTGGGATATTAAGGTTTGGATGGAGTCATAGTGTCATACATGTTCAAACCATTTTTAAGCATTCAAGCATCAAAGCTATTATGATCAGGAATTAGGGTGGCAATGGGTCGTGTCGGGTCGGGTTCATGTCGTGTCTAGTTTCGGGTTGTGTCCAGAACCCCTAGACCCAGACCCAGACCCGACCCGTTTATAAACAGGTAGACCCGATAAGACCCGTTTACCACACGAGCCTATTTAGTTGACCCGATCCAACCCGATCCGACTCGACCCGACCCGACCTGATAAGACCCACTGGTACTACATATTACAGTATCGGATTGCGGGTAGACCCAACCCGACACGAAACGGGTCTTCTCGGGTCTACCATGTCTAGACCCTAAACACGGACCCGACCCGTTTATTAAACGGGTCTACCGTGTCGACCCGTTTACTAAACGGGTCTACCGTGTCGACCCGTTTACTAAACGGGTCTACCGTGTCGACCCGTTTACAACCCAAACCCGTTAAACCTAGACCCAGACCCGCTAACTTCGTCACGTGTCGAGTCTGCCGTGTCAGGTCCAGAACTGCCAGCCCTATCGGGAATACACTACATAGCCATCAACAGCACATGTAAATTAATATGATTCCCTAGTTTAATGGCAAAGTTTGTACATGTTTCATGAATTACCATGTTTTACTTAGGCTATGATATATTCCTGGCTAGATTCATGGTTTTAAAACCCGACGGGTTGACCCGAAACCCGGCCGGGTTGACCCGGATCGACTGGATTTCGGGTCAACTCGCCAAAAACCCGATTTTTGATGTCTTACGAGTAGTCCGAGTGACTCGGCCGATTCGGGTCGAGTCAGGATCCGAGTCACCCGACCGGGTTGACCTGGAACTAGCTTGTTGAAATTCTCTTGCTTTAGTTCATTTGAAATGATGATGTTATGTCTATGTTTCATGACTTATGTCTATCTTTATTATTTAGTATTTACTACTTGTCTTACTTTGCTTATCATTGGAAGTTGGAAATAGGTATTTGAACTTGTCTATAAATATATATATATATATATATATATATATATATATATATATATATATATATATATAACCGAGTCGGACCGAGTCGAGTTTTTTCCGAGTTACCCGACCCGGTCAACTTTCGAGTCGAGTCAAGTTTCCGGGTTTTTGAACCATGGCTAGATTCACTGTCACTGATAAACATAGTTTATGACGAAACAGGGGAGCCGAATAGACACAAATCTTAGACATGATAAAATAGACTTGTGTAGACTAAAGCATCACTAATAGCAAAATCATGCTACAAGAGGCCAGTAGCTATACACTGCTTTATTATAAGGCAACAAGGTCGATGTACAGTTTGGGTCATCATAGGCTTGAGTTGTGGTCCTTTAGATCCATTAGGAGTCCTAGTGAAAGGTTTACATAAATTAGAATCCTTGCATTTCAAGAAATTCTACAAAAATGATGAGCTACGCAGAAACAACTGTTTGAGAGAAAGAAAGTCTCCTTATATAGAATAAGGTACATCTCCAAGTTATATTTCACCAGCAATTTAGCCCATCATCAACCACAGAACACATGAACCATGCAGATAGTGTGTACTAACATGCTAACTGGATTCTCCTTCATCTCCCTTCTTCAATTTCTTCTTTGTAGGATACCATCATTGGGTTGTTGGCTTGTTGCACATTATTTTCATGGTCCAACAACATTAAAAACTGGGCTAAAAATTCTCTTCATGAATTTTAGAAATCAATCTAACAGTAAAACCAAAGTAAAATAAATTGTCAACTTGTAAGAAGCTTACGTCAAATGTATTTTCATATTCCTCTAAGAGGGTCGTGATGATGGCCTGGGCATTATTAGCAGCATTTGCGGCAGCCAGAAGCTGAGCAGAACTGTCACCATTAATGTCAAAGTCATCCTCCAGCTCACATTCCCCAGCCAACAGAGGGCGCAACAACAAAGGAGCCATGCAAGCAGCAACAGCAGATGGAGTCATCCGATTTTCAGCAGTATGAGCAGCGATTGTGTGCATCATTTTCAGCACTCTGAACCCAAAAGAGGATATCATATAAATAGAAATGGAGGAAATATTTATGAACCTAAGCATATGTTTTACTAACAGACGTTCGCAGCCAGAGCAAAACCTTAAACCACATTGGATATAGATACTTCAACGAAGATGAAACACTAATCAACATCAACTTAGTTAAAGGTAAATTCATTCATCAAGATCTAGTGTTTTTCTATAATGACTTAAATAAAATTACGAACAACATTTTTAATTTTATCATAGCTAGCATCTCTGGTATGCAAATTAAAAAAAAAGACAAAACAATCATGCACAACAAGCCACCATACGCTATAATAGTATGCATCTTTGTCATATATAAAAAAACATCTTCAATGATAACTAACAAAATATCCCATCATAATGACTATCATCATTAACAAGCAACAGAAATTGATCCACATTAGTAAACCCATAGATGATACGTGTTACCGAAACAATAGTCACCAACAACAGAGCATCATCAACAAGACAAATCTTGTTTATCAGTGTCAGGTTGCAGGATTGCAACTTCCCATTTATTTTACAAATCGAAAAATCTGATGTAGCAGAGAACGCAACACATTAAAACCATGAAGTTGCAGAAACAAACAAAAGCCTAAGAATAAGTCATCGCCAACAAGAACAACCTGCCTCCATATATTGGCAGCCAGAAAATCACCACCTTAATGAAGTTCCTATAGAATTGAACACTAAGCCTCTACAATTGGGAAGCTAGTAGAACAAGCATTCAACGAATCGAGAGCTACCCAAGGAGTTCGGACGAGAAAGATTTGGTGATTCCCTAGAGAGTTGTCATGTTACTGTGGCTATGCAGAATTTAACGTTCTACCAGTGAAGCTACAAGCATTGGTCACATAATCTGATCATGAAGCATTGATTTTATAGTTATTTATATTCTATTATTGTTTGCATGCCATGTTTGAGCTACCTTTATATATCTTGCTTAATAATTACATAGCATTCAGCATCGAACAGCAAATAAAAATGTTACACAAGTGTATCTTGCAGGCTAACTATCCACCATGAGCATAGAATTCCAATCTTATAAATCATGATTTAGTGTAATATTCATTTTAGTTGCCAAAATGTGCTCATATCAAGTGTCTTAGGTCGGCCTTAGTTGTCTATATCTCCATTCATGTAGCTCTGTAATAATTCTTGACATGGTAATGTCAATTTGCCATTTTGGATTACTATTCCCGCTTATAAGCGTAATGTTTTAAACTTTATGTACACTTTACAACTTCGAGTCCATGAACATAAATAAGCAAATAAGATCAATCTTGTCATCAACTATAAATTCACCATGAACTTTTGTCCTAAAACTCAATCTCAAAAAAAGCTCAAGAATGATATTGTTTTGCATGGAGCATCCAAAAAACGATGTAAAGGTTATGACACAAAATGTGCCTGAGGTCAAATGGGTGATGCATAAATCAACTAACTATACCACATTTCTGTGCTTCCAGGGCTCATTTGCAATTATTGATCATAAAATCATCCCATCCCTTCAGCATGTTCTGTAGCAAATTCTGATATACAAGCATCAATATCCTCTTTTGCTAAGTAAGCCACCACACAAGTAAACACAGTATGTATACAAATCAATGAGATAAAAAACATAACAAACATAACTATCTTGATTGTTTTCAAAATCGGCATCAATTGTTGAAGGAATGAGAAATGGATTATGATCAGAAACTAACTATAAGTTTGCTACAAAGAAACAAAATATAAAACTACTAGTGCTGAATCATTTTATTTAAGAATAAAGAGTATTCAGTAGATATAGAAAAAGCATGTAAATGGAAAAACCTCTGCAATAACCGGCGATTTGGCTCTGGAAATGTCTCAGATATAGCAGAACGCATAGCATTGACACGAGCTTCTTTGCGTTCTAATCCTAATAGAGTAAAGAAAGCAGCAGATCAATACAACCAACTTCACACATATCAAAAAAGGTATTTTAACTGTTTAATAGGACCCTCGCCATATAGCGATAATATTTTTTGACGGAGAGAAATAATAAGCAGAGCAAAGGACGGTAAGGACCATTAGGTGATTTGCATTTCTTTCTAATAATGCTAAAAAATAACTGAACAAAAGCTAAATCCAGGAAGAAAAGAACCAAATAAAATAAAATAATACAAGAGGTGTGTGTGTGTGTGTGTGTGTGTGTGTGTGTGTGTGAGAGAGAGAGAGAGAGGCAGGTAAACAGGTTTTGGTACCAGCTTGCTACCAAACCCAACCCATGTACTTGTTTTATTATTGTTTTATTAGGCTGGCCGCAAATGTTTTGGGATGCAAATATACAATTACCTTTTTACCCTTATAACCAGATACACTTATATATACCTAGTTTAAATTTAAACATGCAAAATCTAATATACATGCTTTAACTCCCCAAGCTAGTGCAGAGATATCTCCCAAAATCATATTGGTCCCAATAAATAGATACTACGACAACCAAGACACTTTGTTAAAATATCTCCAAGCTAGATATTGGTCTGCATATGAGAAGTGACATCTACTTTCTTCACCTTTCTCTTGGACAAAAGGGAAACATGCCTCTATGCGTTTTGTCCTTCATTTAAAATCGGGTTATTCGTGTTGTTGATACCTATCTGTAATCACAATGTGTCATAATTGACCTTCTAACAGAAAAACATACTTGCTGCATCAAGGTCCTTAGCCATCAAGCCTCAGATGTTGAATTGGTAATAAATTTGCACCTTGTTGCAGTATTGGAAATAGCAACATCTCAAAATTTTGTTTCTCTACGTAACTAGGTTCCCAACAAGGTTATCAAGGCATTAAGGAGAGCCTAGATGCCAGGAGGGCGTCTTGGAGCCTAGGCACCATAGACGTCGCCTTATGTTTATGAGTATGTATATGTTCATATGAATTAATACTTCCAAGCAATATGCTTCATGGCCAATTAAAGATATTACTATCTACAAGGTTTTAAACCTCGATATCGTGTCTGGTTTCGGTCAAGGTAGAAACCGAAATTTCGACCAAAAATTCGTAATTTCGACCGAAATGGGGGGATATTTTTGAAATGGTCCAAAAAGAGGTATTTTGCTAGATTTTTTGAAATTTAAATTTAAGTCTTTTATAGTTGTGCTACTTGTGCATACATATTTACTTAAAATGTTTAAAGAACACACATCAAAGTTTGAATTATTTATATAAATTTACATAAACTTACATTGTTTACGTCACGAAGAAGAAAAAACCACTCATCTTTGCGCGTCCAAGTCAACTCTTCTTCGCTCATATATATATAAGGCGACGCCTAGGCTCCAAGACTCCCTCCAAACACCTAGACTCGCCTCAGCTCCTTGACAACTATGATTTTATAGGTCATTGGGTTTTTAAGTTGATCTTATACTTCTAGATTTTCTGAGATTTTTTCCGATCTAAAAATTTTGAGATTTTTGTCCACCAAACTTTTTTTTTTAGCAAAAATTGTAGAGTATGATTTTGTATAAGAACAGGAAAATTACATTTTGATTCCTCTGGATTTTGATTTTTCTGATATTTTTATTAAATCCAAATGGGGGGTATTTGCTTATTTACATAAAATTATTAAAGTAAATGGAAAACATAAAGATTATTTACTTAAATATTTTTATGAAACAAATCAGTTTTTAAATGCTCTCTCCTAAGTCCAAACAATCAAGCATAAAAGAATTCATCCGGGAAAAATACTATGATGTTAAATTAATGATGCTTTGGTAAACGGCAAAAAGAAATGGCAAGAAAATCATCACGCATATGTTAACACATGTAAAGTTGAACTTACTGTGTGCCTCGAGCAATGCAGTACAGCAGGTTGCAGGAACCGGAGATGATGGCAACTCGCGTAGAACATGCTGCGAAGGAAATTTCTCGAAAATCAAAACTTATACCATGACGATTTAGGGATTCCACAACAAAATCAGCATAAAGATGGAAAAAAATACCTTCACACAATCGCCAACAACATGGGCATCCTCATCTGCAGAAAATTCGGTCTTTCCTGATAGCAAGGAAAAATAATGGCTTTCAGATTTAGAATACACCAAAATGAAAATGTTCAGATAAAAGTTGCATATATGTATGAGCATTGAGCGAACCATTTACTAGATTATTTCTCCAAAATATTATAAGTTGTAGAGCATCAAAAAGAATCAAATAACCTTGCTCATATTCTTGAACTCTCCGATCAACCTCCTCAACATCAGCTGATTGTCGCAAGATTCCCTCCACCTTTGTTCCTGTTGTAGATTATTTATAATAATAATTAATTAAGTTCTAAGCCCGTGTCCAAACTAAGTCCAGAAACATAGAGCTAGTTTTGTCACCCACAACTTAAACCTCAATTTCCCACATAAATATGAATGAGATGTCATAAATTGTCGACCAAAAAACAGAAAAGAATATAATTCCAAGAAACTTGCACATCAAGATTTGCAGCATCAAGTCAACAAAAATCAGTTATTTGGGGAAGAAAACTGCAGAAGACGGCTATAAATCAGCAATGAATAATTATTTACAATATGTTATACAGTATAATACAACACAAGGTTCAGAAAACGCCTGTAAATCTGCAATGAATAATCAGTTACAAACACCAAACAATGTGTATTCTTTCAATCAATCACAATATTTTATAATAGCGTAGCTGCACATGGATAATCAATTATACACATTCTAAACAATGAGAAATTCTTTCAATCAATCACATTACTTTATATGACAAAGTGAACCAAATTTCATAATAGAGAAATCATGTGCACTGACGAGCAGCATGGGAAAGTAGCCTCTAGTCTAATGCATTAACGAAATTCCCGTGCAAGTACAAAAGGGAAGTTTTTGCTCAGCTATCAGACCTGTAGAACTTAATGAATGGAAATATTTCCCTTCTAACTGTTTTAACAAAGAAGTATTCCCAGAGAACATCATAACACAAGATGGAAGTTTGTTGTTGCAATTAATTATGATCATTGGAGTGCCATATGAATATTATTCGGTTATGCATTTGAACCCACACCTCAGGTATGATCTACATCATGCCCAGTACAAATAATCTTCCAACATACTTCACCTGATTATTAACCTTGCAACTATAATGCAGGCTATGGAAACATGGATTCCGATGTTCATTATAGTAACAGGTAAAAGTGTATACCAACAGCATAAAACTTCCAATAAAATTATAAAACAATTGAGACTTACCATACTTCTCCAGAAAGCGCAATGCTTTTTCTAGGAATGAAGGTCTCCCATCAATATCTTCAAGTGCAAGCAAAATTGGCCTGCCAACAACCAATGACTTGACGGGCCGCTTATCTCTCCCTGGGTAAGATATAGCACGACCAACCAAATAGAGTCAAAATCGGAAGACAACACAGCAATCAGAAAGAATTATTTATATAGGGCCACTGGAAAACGTGATCTTGTAATGTAAAGGGACGAACAGTGTTGGATAGATCCCTCGAATGTGTCGCCATTGTCATTACGAAATATTCCATTGTGTCCCATCACAAGGGCAGCATTAGGAGCTTGTGCAAGAGCATGTTCCAGTGCTGTTTTCCATTCAAGTAAATCCTCCGATGACTCTGCCTGATACATTCATAAACACTAATATTATGATTCGAAGTGGGAAAAAAATAGACAACTTGATGGAATGCAGAAAAAAAAAAGAACAAAAGAAGTATTTTTTTGCCCTTAGTAACTGAGATAGAAGTGGATATGAGCCAAGACTACTGATGAAGCACCTTAAGGGTGAATGCCCGCCCGTCACGTCCATCAGGGAACAAAACAGTCAACAACTTTTTGTCTTCCCTAACAACAACACTGCAAATAAGCATAAAAAAACAATTTTCAAAATGTTTATAACACCATATATACCAAAATAGAATAAACACTTTTTTAACATGATACACAGTGACAATAGGGTACCTCCCAGAATTGTTTAAGTCAATACCACCCAAAGTAAGATTCACTTCACCACCTCTCTGGGGTAGTGCGCTCTACAAGAACACGAAATAACCATCAGCCCAGCACCTTCGGTCATTATAACATTTTGTTGAATGTTTTTGAAGATATTACAATACGACGAAGTGTATGAAATATCGAAGCTCAGACAGATCCAAAAAGCAAAACAAACTCACAAACACAATATCACTAATAACCCTCATGGTTAATGTGCAGTTTGTCAGAAAAGTCAATATAACATATAAAAACAAAAATATTACAAAAAACTCAAATTACAAGGCTTAAGTGATGATGTTGAGAATTATTTATAAAAAAAAACTAAACATGTCTAATACTGAATTTAGGTAAAAATCAGCACCTGATAGAGCAGAGTACAACTTATAGAAAAAACTAGAATTAGACGGTACAGAACTTCGGACAATAGTGGCTTTACTTTAAGAGTAAAACATGAGGTGATAGCATGGCATTAAAAGAAAAACCATGATAGATGTACTTTTTAACGTGGCACCTATAAATCAGAAATTTTCTTGCAAAAATTTAATTCTTCGGATGAAAATACAATTTGCCTCAAGCAGTTTTATTTTGAAAGGATCTTGAATGCATCTCTGATTTTAGATATTTATATAATTTTATAACCAATATTTATGTTTGAAACATTTCTACGTAATATTAGTTCATATACAAAGATGTTTAGATTTTGCTCCAGAAAGCCCATCCAATTTTGACCTAAGAAGGAAATGTGATTTTGTCACTGGGTATCATTCATCCATTACTATGGCATTTATCAAATAATTTGAATTATGACATGGACCACTATTACATACTCCCTGAGTGCAGTCAACAAGTTACAATGTAGGTGATACGGTGCATATATTGAGCGCCAGTCATGCAAAATTGGCTAGGTGTGTGTGCAAAAAGGGCTCCTAAAGTGAGGGGGTTATGTAAAATATCAATATGTGTTTCGAGTGAAACGCAAACATCGGGTAGGTAAATTTGTCAAAATTCACCTAAATGTTACTTTTTTTTTGCAACAATCACGATATGTGAGGGCATTATTAGTAAAACATAAAAGTGAGGAAGTTATACATAATATCAATATTTAGTAGGCTTGTATACGAAAAAAAAAATCCCTTATATATGTATAATATCAGTAATTGTTAGGGGTGTATTTGTAAAATACACACATAATGTGAAGGGATTATGTATATCAATATGTTATATGTTAGGGGTGCATATATATATATATATATATATATATATATATATATATATATATATATATGGGCGCGGGGATGCTGGACCTGAGGTGCAGCAAGAACGCTGCACCTCGGCCTTGTTTGACCCCCCTAGAGGTTTTGGAATTGGATGAAATTTGGTGAGGGTGTTGTCTAGGGTAAGATGATCATCCTCACAAATTTTCATCAAATTCCAAAACTTGTAGGGGGGTCAAATGGTCGAAGCAAAATCTGCAAAATCTGTAGGTGACTGCAGATTTTGCAAAATCTGCGATTTTGCTTCGACCATTTGAGGCCCCTACAAGTTTTGGAATTTGATGAAAATTTGTGAGGATGATCATCTTACCCTAGACAACACCCTCACCAAATTTCATCCAATTCCAAAACCTCTAGGGGGGTCAAACAAGGCCGAGGTGCAGCGTTCTTGCTGCACCTCAGGTCCAGCATCCCCGCGCCCTATATATATATATATATATATATATGGGGAGGGATACTCTTACTCATGGTCTCTTACTCATATAGTTACCTATGATCCGAGCCGTCCATTAGATCCCGACATACGGTTCGGATTAGATGGGGAGTTAAAGCAATGGTGACCGCATTAAATGCCCGTATTAAAAGCGAGTATTAAAAGTCCGCATTTAATGCAAACACCATTTCTTTAACTCCCCATCTAATCCGAACCGTACGTCGAGATCTAATGGACGGCCCGGATCATAGGTAACTATATGAGTAAGAGGCCATGAGTAAGAGTATCCCTCCCCTATATATATATATATATATATATATATATATATATATATATATATATATATATATATATATATATATATATATGAGTAGTGATACATTGCGGCCGGTAACGTGCGGCCACCTCCTTCCGGGGTATTTTTGGAAATTTTTTTTGGGGGATTGATCACCCACCCTTGGATAACACACACAAAAAATTTCAGCTCGATCCAAGACCTGTAGGCCATCCAAATGTGATCGACTTTTATCGGTCGTTCATTTTTATCATCATTTTGATCAACACATTTGGACAGCCTACGGGTCTTGGATCAGGCTAAAATTTTTTGTGTATGCTATCCATCGGTGGGTGATCAATCCCAAAAAAAAAATTCCAAAAATACCCAGGAAGGGGGTGCCGCACGTTACCGGCCACAATGTATCACTTATATATATATATATATATATATATATATATATATGGGACGGGGAGCCTGGACCTCAGGTGCAGCTTCCACGCTGCACCCGCGCGGCATGCAAGCCACGTGTCCGAAAAAACCCACAAGATCGGATCGGATCGGCGGTAGATCAGCCGGATCCGATCTCAGCCGTCCGATCGCACCGTGAATGCTACACCCCCAGCCTCATGATCGCACGGATCGCACCGACTGATCGCACGCCCGCACAGCACCGCACCAAGGCTGAGCCGTCCGATCGGCTCGATCCAACGACTCAAAAAAATTTCGCGGTTACTGTAGCGGGTACAATAATCGCGAAATATTTTTCAACCACCCGATCGCCTCGATCCAACGGCCGACATTCATCCTGACATAAAACCGGCTGTTACTGTGGCCGCCACAGTAACAGCGAGAGAACGGTGGTCTGGGGAATCCGATCCGTTGGATCGAGCCGATCGGACGGCTGAACGTTGGTGCGGTGCTGTGCGGGCGTGCGATCAGCCGGTGCGGTGCGATCCGTGCGATCAGGCGGCTGGGGGTGCAGCATTCACGGTGCGATCGGACGGCTGAGATCGGATCCGGCTGATCTACAGCCGATCCGATCTTGTGGGTTTTTTCGGACACGTGGCTTGCATGCCGCGCGGGTGCAGCGTGGAAGCTGCACCTGAGGTCCAGGCTCCCCGTCCCCATATATATATATATATATATATATATATATATATATATATATATATATATATATATATATATATATATATATATATATATATATATATATATATATATATAGGCATGCTAGGGTGCGGCGTGCGGTGCGTGCGGCGCCGCACCGCAGCCGTCTGATGCACCGCTGCGGTGCGTGCGATGCATGCAGCAGTGCATCAGACGGCTGCGGTGCGACGCCGCACGCACCGCACGCCGCATTTTAGCATTCTCTCTCTCTCTCTCTCTCTCTCTCTCTCTCTCTCTCTCTCTCTCTCTCTCTATATATATATATATATATATATATATATATATATATATATATATATATATATATGGGTCAGGATCGGATGACCCAGCAAATTTTGACCCATTAATAACCCAGCACCCTTTGATGCACTTAGAGGTTATAGAATGGGCTGATTTTTTGTAAACATGTCGTCTATGGTATGTTGATCATCCTCACAAAAAATCAGCTCATTCTAAAACCTCTAGGTGCATCAAATGCGCTATTCAATTCAACGGTTTTTGACTGTCAATTTTAACCGTTGATTTGAAGATCTCATTTGATGCACCTAAAGGTTTTAGAATGGGCTGATTTTTTGTGAGGATGATCAACATATCATAGACAACATGTCTACAAAAAATCAGCCCATTCTAAAACCTCTAGGTGCCTCAAAGGGTGCTGGGTTATTTGCTGGGTCAAATTTTGCTGGGTCATACGATCCTGACCCTATATATATATATATATATATATATATATATATATATATATATATATATATATATATATATATATATATATATATATATATATATAGGGGCGTGTTAGGATGCGGCGTGCGGTGCGTGCGGCGTCGCACCGCAGCCGCCTGATGCACCGTTGCGTGCATCGCACGCACCGCAGTGGTGCATCAGGCGGCTGATGTGCGACGCCGCACGCCACATTTTATCATTCCTCTATATATATATATATATCTATATATATATATATATCTATATATATATATATATATATATATATATATATATATATATATATATATGTGATCCAGTGAGATACCTCTTATATGAGATACCTTGTGAGAAACCTATCTAGAGGTTTCATAATTTGATGAAAATTGGTGGGTTTGCTATGTATGGCAAGTTGATCATTCTCACCAAAATGCAACAAATTATAAAACCCCTACGCATAACAAATTTGCTATTCAAATTTATGATTTTTATAGACGGTCGATAAATCTTCTAACATTTGATGCCCCTAGAAGTTTTCAAATTTGATGAATTTTGGTGAGGATGATCAACTTGCCATACATAGCACACCCACCAATTTTTATCAAATTCAGAAACCTCTAGATAGGCTTCTCACAAGGTATCTCATATAAGAGGTATCTCAAATATATATATATATATATATATATATAGGCGTGTTAGGATGCGGCGTCGCACCGCAGCTGTCTGATGCACCGCTACGGAGCGTGCAATGCACACAGCGGTGCATCAGACGGCTGCGGTGCGACACCGCGACACCGCAACCGTCCGATGCACCACTCCGTGCATCCGCTGCACGCGGCGGGTGCATCGGACTGCTACGGTCGTGGACCGCACCTAAGCATCCCCCTATATATATATATATATATATATATATATATATATATATATATATATATATATAAAGGTTTGTAGTTTTAGTTTCGGTTTTAGTCCGCCCATCGAGGATCGGTTTCGGTTTCTTTTTTTAAATTTAAAATAATTATAAAATATAAAATAATTATATCGGTACCCACTTCATAGTGGTCTTGATTTCAAAAGAATGTGGCTTTTGCTTTACCCCAACTTTTTGTTAAAAAAATTGAAAAATCGTGATTCTGAATTTTGACT
>OX393551.1:81328145-81438145 GCA_947650365.1 Chamaelirium japonicum | reverse complement strand
TGGAAGTTTTACTCACCATATGATATAATATTAGTGGTCACAATACCCTAATTAGCCTAAATGAAACTAGTGTGGGAGCAGCTTCAAGTAGAAGGTCGACGAGGCGTTCCTAAAATCCTAATAATACATTTGAAATTTTGAATAAGAATAACTAAAATGCAAGGTTCAAGAGTTCGTCAGAAACCCAACCGAACCACCAAACCATTTCGGATTTTTACCGATCCAAAACGAAACATTACCCGAACTTGAACTATGCACCGATTTGGATTTGATTTGTTGGCATGGCCTAGTTCGAATACAATGTTGTTGGGTTCGGATATGGTTCGCCCTTGTTGGGATCTGGTCTGGTGAATCAAATTCGAACAAGGCCAAATAAAACCCTAGTCAGCTAATCAAGCTCGAATAGGCCAAATTAGCTTAATCGAACCAAAATGGACAGAATCTGATGCAACATGGTGTGTCCTAGTGATGTATGTCAAACGATTGTGATGAGTATGACTATGATGCCCAATTAATTTTTTTAATGTATAGAGATGGGTCGGGTTCTATGTACAGTCGGGTCGGGTTGTAGATGTATTGATGTACCTATATATTGGGCTTGTCCCTCAATGAAATGATGCATTCCTTTCTCTCCAAACCCTAGCCGTCATCTCCTAACATGGTATCAGAGCTCTAGAGTTTTGATCCACAGCGAAAGCGACGACAACGGATCTTCTCCAGCACCGGTACCTCCTTCGGCCTCCTTTTCCGATACCCACGACTACCCCCCCCCCCCTCCCCCGCGCCATCCCGCCTCCTCTGCTACTTGCAGTCCCCCCCCCCCCCCCCGCACCATCCCACCTCCTCTGCTACATGCACCACCCCCCCCCCCCCCCCACCCGCGTGCCACCCCGCCCCCTTCTCTGCTCCCTACGGCCGCCCCGAACCCCTCCTCTGCCTCCTACGGTGACCCCACACAACCCCGGCCCCCCTCCTCTGCTCCTTGCGGCCACCCCGGCCCCCTCCCCTCTAATCCCTGTGACGATCCCCCCCAACCTACCTCTCCCTCCCCCACCCCCCGGCTCCTCTTCTGCCATCGCAGCCCAGCCTGCCCTCCTCCTCCACCTGCAATCTTCCATCCCGCCGCTGCTAACATTTCATGGTGTCCATGCCGTCTGTTGTCACGATCCCTCCTCCGCTGAAGACGGTCACCTTTCAGTTGCCTCGGTCAGCGACTAGCCTGATTGATCACTCACTGTTGAGGCCACGCTCTCCAGTCGCGATCTTTGGGGTCACATCACCAGTGACGTCCCGCCTCCTGATGCATCCTCCGGTTCCTCCTCGGTCACCAGTAGCGCCGCTGCTGGCGTCGCGTCTTCTGTTGCTGCTGCCGTCACAGCTGATGCCACAGCCGCCCTCATATGGCGTCGATATGACCAGGCCATCCAGGCCTACCGATTCCTCCTCGGTCACCAGGAGCGACGCTGCTGGCGTCGCGTCTTCTGTTGCTGCTACCGTCACGGCTGATGCCACAGCCGCCCTCATATGGCGTCGATACGACCAGGCCATCCAGACCTATCTCATGGACTCCGTTGCCCGTCCGCTCCTTACTCCCATCGGCCACCTTCCTACAGCGCACGATGTGGAAAAATCTTCGGGACCAATTTCTCCTGCGCGGTGGTGCACGCCGGCATCAGCTTATCTGTGACTCCCAGTCCGCTCATCAGGAGGAGTGTACAATCTAGAATTTCTTCAGCCTGATGAGTGCCTACTGGCATTAGCTGGACTCCCTGATCCCGGAGCGGTGTGCTTTCTCACACTCTAGGAATTTCCAGCGCTACCCTGACAAGGACCACCTGCACCAGTTCTTGGCAGCGCTTCGGCTGGACTTCGCTCTCATCGATGCTCAGATCCTGCACCGTGAACCACTCCCTCGGCTAGAGGATGCCCTGCTCGCCTTGGTCGATGAAACTCGCCTTCAGACTCAGGGTACTCGTCCTCCTCCACCTGTCCCTGGCTCAGACAGCATCCTAGTAGCCGGGTTCTCCGATGAGCCTATATTTTGTTACTACAAGGAGCCCGGACACATGAAACGTGAATATCCCACATGTCCTCCACATTACCCCCGCTGGGATCCGGATAAGAGAGCACCATGCTGGGCTCCTTCTTGGGACAATCCACGCGGCGGTCGAGGTGGACGGAGCCGTGGACGTGGTCAATCCTCCTTCCGCCACTTTGTTAGTATTGTTGCTGCTGTAGAGACTCCGGCATCCCCCGCTGCTACCACTGTGTCATCTCCGACTGAGCCGGGCCGTCTCCAGCGCCTCGAGGAGCTCCTCCTTCGCCACCTATCCTCCACCGGCTCCCCAACTGTTCACGGCTTGTCTGTCGCCTCTGGTACTACTGCTCCGTGGATTTTCGATTCAGGTGCCTCCTGTCACCTCACCTGTGAGTGACTCTACTGTGCTCACTGACTGTTCTCCTACTCCCATCCACCTGGAGGTCCGTACTGCGGATGGGACTTTCGTCCCTATTCCGCAATGTGGATCCATCACTACTACCTCCGATCCTTCTGGTCGCTTGACCTAACCCCATGTCCATCATGCCCCTCGTCTTAACATTAATCTGATTTATATCAGCTCTCTTTGCAACTCTAGACTGATTGTCACCTTCACCCCTTCTGTTTGTGTTGTGCAAGATTCACGGACGGGTCAAAGGATTGGGTTGGGCCATAGAGCAGGCGAACTTTACCAGCTGGACCATCTCCATGTTTCTCATGTTCCAGTTGTGTCTGTCATGTCTGTTACTTCTAATACCAACATGTGGCACAGAAGATTAGATCATTTATCCAGTGATCAACTCAAAAGCGTTTTCCGTTCATCCTTCTCCCCTCTCTATCTGATGGGGTTGTAGATTAGCAAAGCATCTAGTTCTTCCCTTTTCTGCTAGTCTTTCCGATCTGTCGCTTTATTTGATTTAGTGCATTCTGACATTTGGGGTCCTGCGCCTATTGCATCTATTTCTGATTTCATATATTATGTGTGTGTTATCGATGACTACTCTCGGTGCACTTGGGTTTATCTTATGCGTCATCGGTTTGAAGTCCCTTACATTTATCGAAGATTCACCACTATAATACATACTCAGTTTGGCCGGCACATCAAGACCTTTCGGTCTAATTGTGCCAAGGAGTATCTCTTCTAAGATGCGTGAGATTCTTCAATCTCACGGTACTCTTAACCAGCAGTCATATCCCCACACCCATGAGCAGAACGAAGTTGCCGAACGCAGCATCGTCATGTCCTTGAGACAGCACGATCCTTACTTCTCTCTACTTCTGTTCCTCACTCCTACTGGGCTGAAGCTGTCATAACGGCTGTCCACCTCATCAATATCACTCCGTCCTCTTCTCTCTCCGGTGCCAGTCCGTATGAGCGCATTCACTCCAGTCCACCTGACTATTCTCTTCTTCGCACGTTTGGCTGCACGTGCTTCGTTCTCCTTCCTCCCCATAAGCGTATCAAACTCTCTGCTAGGTCTGTTAAGTGTGTTCACTTGGAGCTTAGTCGGAGAGCACAAGGGCTATCGGTGCTACGATCCCTTGACTCGCCGGATCCGTGTCTTCGTCACGTCTCTTTTGTTGAGGATGTCCCGTACTTTTCCACTAAGTCCCGGGATTTTTCCTCGCCACCTGCGTCACCCTTCACGTCTCCACCACTCTCCACATCCCCGTTCTACCTCCGTATCCTACTACCACCCCCACGCCTCCCCCACCTCCACCTTCCCCTCCTCCGTCTCCCCCGACACCTCCACTACCACCACCATCACCTGTCACGCGTGTCTACGTTCGTCGCTCTACAGTTTATCCCCGAGTCGATTCCCGTTGGTACCTCCTCTCCACCGGTAGCTGCTCCCCCCCTCCCCGGTCGTGGATCCTGACCATGTTCGGCACTACCCTGAGCACGAACATCACCCTCCTGACAGAATTGACTACTCTCCTGACAGGTTTGGCTACTCTGTGTTTACTCCTGTTTCTCCTGACACTTCTGGACACTGTTGTTGCCTCCTACTCTCCGTCCTACCAACCCTTTCTCACAGCTCTTCACACCCACCGGGAGCCCAGTTGTACCGTGAGGCAGTTGTACACCCAGCGTAACGACAGGCCATGACAGTCAAACTTAAGGCTTTTCAGCGGACTCAGACGTGGGATTTGATTCCTTATCCTACTGGCATGGTGCCTGTCAGCCGCAAATTGATCTTCCAGGTCAAGACTCGACCTGATGGCTCCATTGAGCGGCACAAGGCGCACCTTGTTGCTCGTGGTTTCTCCAAGGAGTATAGGATTGATTACAAGGAGATGTTTGCTCCAGTTGCTCAGATGACCAACGTTCACACCCTCTTAGCTGTGGCAGCTGCTCGAGGGTGGCCTCTACATCAGATGGATGTGACCAACGCTTTTCTCCCCGGTGATCTCTCAGAGGAGGTATACATGGCTCCTCCACCGGGCGTCCATGCTCCTTCAAGTCACGTCTGTCGTTTGCACCGAGCCATCTATGGGCTCAAGCAGGCCTCTCGTACCTGGTTTGAGCGATTCCTCAGTGCAGTCCTGGCCGCCAAGTTTGTTGAGCATCACTCTGACTATGCCATGTTCACTCGCTCCTCCAGTCAGGGTATTGCAGTTCTCCTTCTCTATGTGAATGAAATGATCATCACCAGGGACGACAGTGCCACCATAGCGTCACATCCAGAGTCAGTTCAGGATAAAGGATCTGGGCCCTCTTCGCTCCTTTCTGAGTCTTGAGATTGCCGGTCAGCTCGTGGACTGTTGATCTCCCAGCAAAAATACATCTCCGACATCTTTACCAATACTGCTCTCACTGACTCTCGCACTGCTGACACACCCATGGAGCTCAATTTAAATCTCATTTCTACAGATGGTGAGCCTCTCCAGGATGTCTCCCACTACCAGCGGCTGGTTGGAATGCTCATATACCGCACTATGACCCGGCCAGACATTGCCTATGTTGTTGGCATTGTCAGTCAGTTCGTTCAGGCTCCTCGTTCTGTTAACTATGCAGCTGTACTTCGGATTATCCGCTAACTCCGAGGCATCATCACCCGCTCACTACTTTTTATCCACCTCTCTGTTGGTGCTGCGTGCCTACTCCGATACAGATTGAGCAAGCGATGTAGCCACTCGCCGTTCTACTACCGGCTATTTGTGTTCCTCGGTGATTCCCTCATTTCATGGCACAGCAAGAAACATGAGTCTGTTGCTCGCTCCAGCACCAAAGTCGAATACAGAGCTATGGCTTCCACCACCGCAGAGATTGTCTGGCTTCGCCGCCTTCTACTCGACCTGGGAGTTGTGATATCCGAGCCCACGCCTCTCTTCTATGACAACCGGAGTGTTATTCAAATTGCTAGCAACCCGGTCTTCTATGAGCGGACAAAATATATCGAGGTTGACTGTCACTATGTTCGCCAGGAGTTTCTCGACCACACCATCTCCTTGCCCTTCATTCCATCATCGGAGCAGACTCCTGATTTTCTCACGAAATCCCTTACGATTGCTCGCTTCCGGCATTTTATTAGCAAACTCTCGTTACATGATCCACCATGAGTTTGAAGGGGAGTGCTAAGGTATAGAGATGGGTCGGGTTCTATGTACAGTCGGGTAGGGTTGTAGATGTATTGATGTACATATATATATTGCCCTCAATGAAGGATGCATTCCTTTCTCTCCAAACCCTAGCCGTCATCTCCTAACAAATTTAAATGAGAGCTTGCTGAAATTTTAAACAAAAGAGACGTTTACAGCCTATGAAGCACCGACACTCTCGGGACCACAACGTGTCCGTGTCCGACACGTGTCGAACATCGACACTCGTCCGACACTCTCCAACACGTGTCGAACACATCAAAAAACGTGTCTTCTATGAAGAAAGGTTGTCCGACACGTGTCGGATACGTGTTGGAGCGTGTCGGATATTACCGGACAGGCTTTTTTTCTCATTTGAAGATGTTGAGGTTCTTGAGATTGCGAATCTTTCCATCAATGAGCCGGATATAGAGGCCGTGGTCTTCACGTCGATGGTGATGATGTGGCAACAATTGACGTTGGCCTTGATGGATGATGATTTTATGCGTGTTTTATTTGTTTTTTTGTGTTTTGAAAGTTTGAAACTATACACTTAAATCATTTATGATGTTTGTTGGAGACTCTTTTAGTTAAGTATTAGCATTATGTTTGATTATAAATCATAATATAAGACTTGTTATATATATATATATATATATATAGAGAGAGAGAGAGAGAGAGAAAGAGGAATGATAAAATGCGGCGTGCGGTGTCACACCGCAGCCGTCTGATGCACCCGCTGCGTGCGTGTGATGCACGCAACGGTGCATCAGATGGCTGCGATGCGACACCGCACGAACCGCACGCTGCATCCTAACACGCCCCTATATATATATATATATATATATATATATATATATATATATATATATATATATATATATATATATATATATAAATAATTCAGCGTGTCCCTAACGTGTCCGTGTTCTGGTTTTTTGAAAAATATCGTGTCGGCGTGTCCGTGTCCGTGCTTCTTAGTTTACAGCTTTATTCCATATAATTTCAGAAATAACACTATGATCGTTTATCACCCAAACAAGTGTCTAAACATAGATGCAAACAAGAACTAAAAAGTAAACATTCATATAGTCAAAACTAGCATTAAAGAGGTTTAGCAATGAAATAAAAGTAGAACATTCAACTAACGACCAATAGTTTGCAGAAAATAAAGGATCTAGTAAAGGCACACCAAGGATGAGATGAAGTGAAGTGAACCAATAAAGTAGGTCCCGATAAAGAGAACAGTGACTAGCGTAATAAGACTTATGATCATCTCTTACCTCGGTCAATGTCTGCGGTGCAGGAATCCCCGTCGAATAGTAGCCGGGATGAAGCAGTAGATAGGGTAGAAGGTTGGTGTGGAAGAGTAGGATAAGGATTAAGATGAGATCAAAGGGACGATTTCAAATGCAAATATGCACTTGAAGAGGTATAATAGAGGGAAATTATGGTGAAGAAAAAAGGTGATCAAGAAGAAGTCAAGGTAGAAGTCGGATAATCAATGGAGGGCGTGGCAGACAATTTCTTCTTTAAAATCTGATCTGCTTCACATCAAATTTTAACTCCATTTGTAGGAATAGGGGTTCAAAAGGATGTGTGAAGGTTGTTGGATCGAAGTGAAGATGGCGCGAGATGGGGACAGAAATAGAAAAGGGCAAAAGAGGAAAAGAGAGAAAGAAAGAAGAGACCGGGAGGAGAGGGGAGGTCGTGACTTATTTCCGCGAAATCACATCCGTACGGCCTTATGGGGTACCGTACGATCACCTCGTGCCACGTTCCACATGGCAAGGTCAAATATAATGGCAGTTAGGGCTTGGTGAATCCCTTTTTGGCTTTCATCTCATCCATTGGTGTCCTATACGATCCTATCTCTACTATATAAAGAGAATTGGGCTTAAAGATGAAACCAATCAAAACTTCTTAATGCCCTTACCATAAGTCCCAAACAATATTAAACATTTGACATATCAAGGATATTTAAGTCCAGATATTTATATTTTGTATGAATGGAAGCCCCCCCCCTCTCCCCCGATCTATTTTTTATGCCTACTTTCGCCGTCCTTTTCACACACCTGCATTGCACATGCACATCTCTAGTGGCTATTAATAAAAACACTTCGTTAAGACTTAATGAACTAGGCTAACCCACATCATTAAACCGGGTGCAACATCACAATACCTAGGCTAGCACAAAATATAAAGGTTCGTATCTTTGGATCCAGTCGTCCGATCGAGACAAAACTATATTCAAATGAAAGCTAAACAAAAATACAATGTTTATGAAATATAAAATCCACAATTGACTGCCTTGATTTCCGCACACAGTAGCAAGAACTTTCAACTGCATAAAAATGGTGTTGACGCGATAGCTGTCTACATCAGAATCAAACCCAGATTTCTAATTTTTCTGACTTGTTTATAATTTAGCTACAATAGCGGTCCATTTTTCGTCCAGTCTGAACCCAAACCTAAAATCTCAAACCTTCCTAAAATGTCAAAGAATGTTAAAAGAATTAATTCGTATCTGGTGTACATATTCACACCTTCTCAGGTGAATTTGACGTTGCATTTTACAAGAACATTAGACTCGATTCTGGAAATAGCAAAACAACATATTATACAAAATTGATTAAACTAAGGTTGGTCATGATTGAATTTGAATACAAACAGTCAAGGGGTCAAATATTGATACCTAGTGTTTTACGAATAAGAGCTGGTAAGTGAACAATATTTATGAATAGCATAATGTTTTGACATGCACAGGTCACCACATTAACAAGAACAAATAATTGTGGTCCACAAGTCATGATTTTGAGATGTGCAGGTAGCCATTATGTATGTGAAGAGTATTGATCTATATGTACAGTGCTAACTACTGTTGTGACTATAGTACCGATTATCTATGAATGAACATGGAGAACAAAAGAAAACCATTTAGAAGTTTAAGAAAAAAACAAACATCAAAACCTTCATGGTTACTCTATCGTATATCGTGTATTGTATTATACAGAGAAAAATGATACATAGGCACAAACGATATGTATCGTTTCCCTCCCTCCCAATATGGTTATAGTACAATATAGTGTATCGTGCCATACTAACAACCAGAACGCCATTATCGATGCTCTTTCTCTCCAGATCTTCACTTCAACTTCGAGCCTACTCACATGTCAACTAACTTGGTACGTCACTGATAGCAAATCCATTATCAACTATTGTGTCTTCAGCGAACATTCACCAGTTTCTTGAAAGGCCAAGAAGCACAACATTGTGTCTCATTCAAGTGTCAAAGAAGTATGGCATAATGAATAACGCATCCACTGAGGGGCATGGCTTCGACATCTTTTATCTAATAAAAGAGTTTACATGTACTCCCTATTGTGACAACCAAATTGTTGTTGAAAATGCCAACAATTTGGTATTTCATGAGCATACTAAGCATATCAATATTGGTTGCTAGACCAATATGTGACACTCTCTTTGCCAACGCATTTCTCTACTTATGAACAACGGACTTCTTCACGGGGTCTAAACACTTGTGATTTTCCTCTTCGCCAAACTCTTAATGTATGAGCTAGCGTGAGTTTCAAAGAGAGAAACAAAGGAGTGCGATAGGGAGGGGAGGGGGGGGGGGGGGATATTGTACTTAGAAATTCTACAAATATGAATTATTTTGTATTGTTTATCTGTATAGAACTATTTTTTTTTGTCTAACGAGATTTGATTTTGCATTCTTGCTGAATTCTCCCATCCTTTTACCTAAACGGAGGTTTTCGTAAGTCTCGATGTACATTTAAAACCATTGGTATGATATTCCAAGTCAAAAATATTTAGGTACGCAAAGATTGTTTCTCGAATAGCACTCACCATCATGAAGCAGCTTCATGCTATAATTATGGCTTACATCAAACTTTTACAACTTTTAAGTGTGAAGGCAAACTTGTCACTATTGGCGAGCACCATCCATACAGCATAGAGAGAGATTCTCACTCATTTGACCTAGATCTCTTTAGATATAAATGCTCAGCACATTCTAGGGTAGACAAAAGAGAAAATAGTATATTAGCACGGAATGCTGATGCTTGACATTGGAAACACACAAAGCTACCAAGAATTTAACAAAAGGAGCACTCTCGATAATAATCAACTGAAATTTTAAGACTCGAGGAAATGGAGTAAAGCTAACCTTTGGAGGATATGAACAGTGGCCCACTCTTGAACACCTGTGGAGTAAGCTGAAGTTACATTAATGATAATATAAAACCCAAATCTGTTGGGCTGTTAAAACTGAAAGTAAAATTCAAACTGTATCTCTAATTGAGAAATTGTAGTTTTTTCAAGAAACCCTCACTTAACCATCATGAGAAGTCTTATATTCCATTAAGAAATCTATGTAATGAGAATCTTGTAGTGAATACATATATGTGAACTCTTTGAAAGAAATTCAGTTTACTCCTAGTTACATGAAGATTATTGATAAGTGCCAAGTAAACTCAGGTGATTACATAGTCAGGAACAAAACTTGGTACAAGCAAGTGTAGATGAATTAGGCCATAGATTAAGGGCTATTGATCATGCTAGCACATTTTGCACTTTCCATGTATGCATCATTTAGTGCAAAGGACAAGGTGTAGGTTCGTGAAGAAGTTAAACAGCAAATGTAGTAATGCCATGTGATTGTTTGGAACCTGGAGAATGTAATGTAACTTGATTTATTATTAAAAGAAATGGATCAGGGAGAGGGACACCTAAAGCAGTAATGCGTCTGTTTAGGAACCAATTGTTCCATCTAATTATGAAACCCTAGGGCAAAACAATTTATAAAAGAATGGATTGTGTAACAATAGGCTTCTTTTGTACACTAATGGTGTATCCTTTCACTGAGATTTTCAAGTAGAAGTAGCACAATCTACTTAGTTACCAGCATACATATGCAAGAATGAGTGTACAAGGTGTTCTTAGCCAACAAACGGAAATAAATCTTGACTTGCTTCATTAAATTACAAAGAATAACCTGCCAGCAACTTATGTAGTGTACAAGTGTTCATATTGGAGAGGTGCAGGTGAACTGAAATCAAAGCCCATATCTAAGACATTGAATCAACATATGCTTCAAACTTGCATGAGTCGATTTACAACAGTAAACATCCTTACTATTTGAAATTTGGTGTATTGCATTTTGCATCTTGCTCTTCCATGCAAAAAAAATCATGATAATTAGTGTCAAAAGACCATTTGGCACCAATGACGACAAAACTGCAGCAAGTGATACAGATATGTGAAGGCTGAGATCGAGGGTACTACGAAGGTATAGGAGGATGAACGAAACAATTAGCTCATGATTGACAGAATGTGCAATATAAGGAAGAATCATCAATTAAATTGTTTGTATGAACGCAACTGTATTGTACACCATATAAGTGCAAGTGTGCAACCAGGTATCCAGCATGATATCTTGATGGTGGATCAAGTGAAAACATGGTGTCTAAAGAAGCGGTAACCAAGTAGAAATTCCATTGAGCAAAATCACAACCATTATACTATTGCTTGGTTCAAAAAAGACGATGAGATAACTCTCTCTTCCTGGTATCATGTAAAATTTAGCATGGGTTTCACTTTTCCAGATAAAATGTTGTGCAATGTGGTGCAAATGGATTCTCGTCAGATTCTTCTCGGACCATCATTGTTATATGATAAGGAAATGATGCATCACACAAAGCCTAATATACACTTGAAACCTTTGAAGGTGGAGATACTTACCCCTTCCACGACTAGTAATAGTACTTATCTTTTGCTAGCTCCCCAATTGGAAAAGAAAGCAAAGAATAGAGGTTGTTTTTCCTTGGCTGGTAAAGAAATGAACTTGGAGGTCCAAGACAGCAAGGACGACTTTAAACAAGTGCAGAAATTACTAAATGAGCTCCAAAAAATTGACGAGTTACCTAAGAAACCACCGATGCAATCAAATCAGCATGCTACAGATTTTGTCACATGTACTAATCTACCTAATTAACCTGCCTACATAACTGTTCCTAAGAGTGACTATAGCTTTGATTGCAGGTGGATGAACTATTGGATTAGCTGCACAGGTGAACGAGAATCCATGTGCAGTTTTGATTTGTTAATAAAAGAAAGATGGCAAGTGGCACGTGTGTATGAATGCAAAGCAACCAATAAAATGATGGTGAAGTATATATTTCCTATTTCTCGTATAGATGAGGTATTAGGTATGTTTTCAGGTGTTACAGTTTTCTCCAAAATCGATCTCCAAAGTGGTTAGCACCAAATACGAATTCGATTAGGTGACGAGGGGCAATTAGAGTTCAAGACGTCAAAAGGATTATATAATTGGCTAGTGATTCCATTTGGTTTTTCTAACACTCCCAACTCCCAAGTACTTTATGCTCATGAATGATGCTGATGAAATGTCCGAGGTATTAAGCCCATTCGTCGATACTTCTCATACTTCTCTTGTTGTTATGTTTTCTGCCCAAAAGAGGGGAGTCCTCCCTATTATTGTTGCTTGGTCGACGCCGGATAATGAAGGGGGGAGGGGGGCCAGAGCTGCGCCCTCCTCCCTCTGATGTCGTTTGATACCAAAGAAGGAAAAGGGGGGAGAGAGAACCAGAGTCGCGCCCTCCTTTTGTTTTTGCTTGGTCGACGCCGGAGAAGGAAGGGGGAGGGGCCAAAGCCACACCCTCCTCCCGCTGTAGTTGCTTGGCCGATGTTGGTGAAGACGACGGGAATTAGCTTCATCCCCGAGGCCTCTGCCCGACCATCGACACTTGTTGGTTTGTCTCCAAAGACCAAAAATTTCTATTTCGTCGAGTTATTTTGCAGATGTATCAGAGGATCAGCTTCAGCCACGAGACCTCTGTCAATTCCAACATCCACAACTGGCGTCGTCTATGGGACTCTCGAAATGCTCGATCTTGAGGGTTCGTTGGTCCCACCCCTCCATTCATCGTGTCAGTCTCAACCTCGTCATCGGATCGGCCTAGCAGAGGAGAGGCCCCTCCTTCTTTGGGGTTTCTTCCTTCGAGGAATCAGAGAGTTGATCTGGAGCTTGGCGCACAGGATGAGCGTTTCATTGCCACGACCGAGCATTGGAGAGCTTGGAGCGAGAGATGCGTTGGTGGTGCATATGGTATTAGATGTTGGTGAAGACGACGGGAAGGTGATGACAATGGTAGTGGTGGTGATGATATAATGGTGGTGATCTAGGGAGCACGGACCCTACCATGGATACGGACATGGGACACTGCAAAAATCCTAAAAAAGTAAAACACATATACAACAGACACACACACAGACACATATAGAGAGAGAGGAATGCTTAGGTGCGGTCCGCAGCAGTCCAATGCACCCGCCGCGCGCATCAGATGCACGGAGTGGTGCATCGGACAGTTACGGATCGCACGGACCACAAGCCGCCAAGGTTCTAAAAAGCGCTAGGCGCTAGTCGAGCGGTGGGGGGCCGCCTAGCGCCTAGGCGGCCTAGGTGGGGCCTAGGTGTTTTGCCTTTTTTTTATTATTTTAATTATTATTTTGATATTATATAATATATATATATATGTTTAAAAATTAATATAAGTTCAAGATTATCCCAAACCATTATTTTAAAGAACAAGTATATAACCATAATTCAAGATTTAATGATTAATAAGAACAAAAACAAACATGGTCCGCCTGGCCAGCCGAGCCCACATGGCCCGCCTAGGCGGCCGCCTAGCTCCGCCTGGGAGCTTGGCCGCTTTTCTGGAGCGTCTAGGGCCTAGGCGAGACGGTGGGGGGCCGCCTAGCGCCTAGGCATCACCTAGGCCGTTTTTTAAAACACTGCAAGTTGCACCTAAGCAATATATATATATATATATATATATATATATATATGGTACATCATCCGAGCAGCTCTCCAACAACGGCGGCCATAGACACGAATAATCGGTGGTGTACCTCCTGTGTGCCCACCAGGGGTATCATTGATTCCACCAGTCTTTCCTCTCCCACCAGGATTATCGCTATTCGGTTCTATTCCAAAATTCACGAGTTGTCGAGTTTTTGATGAACAAGAGCAATCAATGTCACATCTTTAGGGGCATCTCTATATGAATATCAGTGTATCTAGCTTTTTCCTTTTAGGGGTATCCGATACAAAGGGAAGAACCTTACCAGGGCTTGACATGATGTGAGTCTTCCGGCAAGAGCGTTGTCTCACTTCAACATTTTGTTTAGATGCATACTGTCGTATAAAATTCAATGCATCTACAATGTTTTCTTTTACGAAGAAAGTGGTCTACATTCCAATGTGCTTCAAATTAAGTATGGAAGTGAAATGGAGTTCCCAACTAAGCAATTAAAAATAACAGAAAATAAGCCAAAAAATTTAAAAAAGAATACAGCTTAAAGCCGTTCTTCCACAATAACAGCAAAAAGAGTTACCGAGGAGGGGAAATGGCATACCGTGTTCGATGAGACCGCCCGATTCCGCTCAAATGGCGGCGCGGCTGCCGGAGCAGATGACATCTCGGCGAGATCGCAGCGGACGAGATCCTGAGCATCAGATCAGCTACTGGAGCATCTCCGATCGCCGCCGGAACGCCCGCGCGCAGCAGAAGGTTTAGGGGAAGCTGGCCGCGGCCGGCATTGATCGTGATCGAGATCGAGAGATGGAGAAACCGGACGGGGACCGGAGACGGCCCCCCCAAGCAGCGATCTGGAGTGGAATTGGCGGGGGGATCGGAGGGGGGGGGGGGGCCGTGGTTAGGTTTCGAGGATAGGGTTTGGAGAGGGACAGGATGGCGATAAAAAGACACGGCGTCCCCTCCCCCACCCTGTCTTTCTACTGGACAGCAGCGGGGAATCTCGTCTTGTTATATAAAGCAGCTTCTTCCTGAAGCCTCTCTTTCTCTGTTGGAGAGAGAGAGGAGAGAGAGTGGGTGAGGTGGTGGGGATTAGGTACTGGCAAGCGGTAAAGTAATTCCGAAATTAACACAATTGACCTACTACCGCTTGTAGGGTGTGACTCAGCGTCCCACTATTTTCTTTTTGGGTTCGACTCCTCTCCTATCTATGGTCATAGGTGACAATAGATAGGGGGGATGCCCTCACCGCAGCCAACCATCTATCGCCACCGCTGCCGTCGACCGCCAACCACCCCTACCAACCATCCCGCCGACGCTCCGTCGTCACCACCACCGAGAAGAACGACGCCGGATGGTTGGTGGCGACCGACCAAGGTGGTGGCATCCCCCTTTGGGTTCAGCTAGGGGTGGGACTTAGGCGGGTTTGACCCGAGCCCGATCCGCCCAACCCGAACAATGGACAAACATGGAAAAGCTAGTTAAAAATTGGACGGATTTGGACAAAAAATGATCAGCCCGATTTCAATTTGGACGGGTTTGAGCACCGGTGTTCCCGACCCAAGAAAATGACACATTAAGGTTGAATGCTTTGGTAGTTTTTTTTTTATGAAAATCAAAGACTGTCTGTCTGATATTGAATGCTAAGAATTCGTTTGAAATATGTGAAGATATGGGTTAGACTTTATGTTTTAGCTATGCAATTCAAAGATTTTTTTTATTCAATTCAAAGATTTTATTCGTTTTTTTTTCATCTATTTATGTGCACCAGTATTTCTAATTGGGCAACCCGTCCATTATTTTACCAATTGAGGTAACCCGAGCAACTAGAATGGGCAACACGGGTTGGGCTTCCACGGGTTCCACGGGCAAAACGGTTTAAGATTTGTACAAGTCAAGTTGGGCATGGGCAGACCCTTCAACCCGCCCAAGTCCCACCCCTAGGTTCATCCCATTAAAATATATCATGGCCGTTGGTTTTCGGCTTGCCCCCTATCACTTCCCAAATTAAATCGCCAGCGAGATAATCATCTGTAGAAAGGAGTTAAACCCAAGAAATAGAGGGACAGTGAGTCACATCCCCCAAGCGGCAGTAGGCCATTTGTGTTAATAGACGGATTATTTTTATCTCTTGCTAGTACCTAATCCCCACCACCACCGCCCCACAGGTGGTGGCCAGTAGGGCAGCGGTGGATGGCTGGTGGTTAGCAAGGGTAGTCGGCGATCAACGACGGTAGTGACGGTTGGCAATGACCGACAAGGACGATGGCTAATGGTGACGGCAGGTGGTGGGTGGCTGTCCGAGTGATGGCATCCCTCCTTGGGTTTATCACAAGACCGTTGGTTTTCAGATCATCACATGTCGCTTCTCAAATCGTTAGGGACCAATACGGAAGACAGTCACTGAAGAGGAGTCGAACCCCTATTTCCTCACCGTTGCTTCTTTTCAAAAAAAATTCTCACATATGGATGAACTGGCAGGCACTTATGTTTCGTTGCTCCAAAGGTTACGTTTTACTCCGAAGTCTTAACCTCTCTTTAAGGGAACAACTGCATTCGCTGCAATCTGAATCTAATACCAAACGGAAATTTTGGATTCACTGGCTTCGGGAAGGCGACTCTAATACCAAACGGAATCACCGTGGTTCGGGGTCCAGCCAAAGACACATGTCCCTACTTATTCGATCACCCGGCCTTTATGATGGGACCCCCCTGGGGTTCTCTCGGTGGTCTATAGATCTCAACAATCCGCAACCGCCCCTTTGGACGGAACTAACAAGTGTCGATGGTCGGACCCTGAACCACGATGATACCGTGGTTCGGGGTGAGTGTGCGAGTCTTTGATCGTGTGGGATTAGATGAATTCTTAATTAGACATTTTTAGGGTGAAGATTCCATTTTGAACCATGTTCCTAGGCTGAATCTTGAGAGGTATAACCTTGTTCTAACCCGTCCCGAGACGACAGAAGAAATTAGGTGGACTGTTTTCTCGTTACCTTGCTGTAAAGCCCCAGGGCTAGATGGTTTCCCAACTGAACTTATTATTCCTAATAAATTTATATATTCATGAATAAATAAATCTGTAACCCACTGTCCTCCATCTGCTGTCAGTCACCACCCTCACCAACCACCAGTTGTTGCCGCCCCGTCGGCCACCACCCATCGCCGCTAGCCCAGTGGCGGGCTTATGGGGCAGAGACGGACGATCAATAGTCGGCGGGGGTGGTGGCGGCCAGCGTGCAGGTGGTGGCAGGTGACTAGTGGTCAGTGGCAGTGGTGTACGACGGTAGGCTGGGGAATATGGTTGCAGCGGCCGATAGTGGTGGCATCCCCTTAGGATTCATCCCATGGCCCATAGATTATGACTGTTAAAACTGGGATCACCATATGTCGCTCCTCAAATCATCAAATCTGTCACGGAATATTCTTTCGATCATGTCGTTGCTGATGTGGCACATGTCAATTGAACCTTTTACTAATAGATCAAAAGTTTTACACAAACATATTCAGACTGAAACTTTTTTAACCACTAGTAAATCTCCTATCATTTACTTTAAAACAACGCCAAAGTAAAACTTTTATCTAATTTACTTTACTTGTTAGCCTGTAAGCTTGGGGCTTCAGGCTCCTAGCAACAACTTCAGCAAACATCATAAAGACAAAACTCTCACCTTACATACGACGTGCCGTTCATGGAGTTCGTTAAACAAAACTTTTATATCAAACATTCTCAAGTGGGTTCTTACTCCTCTCCATTTGTCAAACTCTCAATTTCCATCAATTTGAGGCCGATGAGCCGTATACGGCATGAACGGCCACAATGAATGGGGGTAACGAGTCTGCCTGGTCGAGCACTCCTCCCATCCTTCTCCTCCTCTTCCCCCTCCAGGTCCTATCATAGTGCAGCATCATGCATCATCCGTTCTCGACGACTGCTTTTCCGCTCCAGCATACCCACCAACAACCAACCCTCCTTCGACTCCGAGCAGCCCTACATTATGACAAGAGATGATGTCACATGGAAGACAGAGGAGGGCGGCCATCAGTGGATGGTCCAGAGCTGGAGGAGTGGTCATTAGGGTCGGGAGGATGCCGCACAGTAGTGGGATGCAGAAAGCGGAGGAGGCCGGCCTTTGACAGATTTGCCTGAGAACACACACAATCGCCAATCATTGTGGCCGCCCTGCCACGCGGCATCTATCCTGCGAAAAACTAACGCAAATCAACGGACTTTTTAAGACAGTTGAAAGGGACTTTCAAGAAGGGCATTGCAAATCAGAAGGTCTTAATTCTGTCCGATGGTTTCTGGCCATCAATTTTAGCACTACAAGGAAAACTGAGTATTTTGGTATAAGATATCTTAAAGAGCATCCCCAGTAATTGGATTGAGTTCTCTCTGAACCCCTTGTTCATTCAACTCAGCAAGTTTTCTCTCTACATGAAGTAATAGATAAATCCTCTCAACATTTAGTACATCTGCCTAACCAATTCACAAGCCTCCGGCACCAAACAATTTAACGAAAGCGCCGAGCGATGTGTCTTTGTAGAAGTCTGCAAGCTGCTATGTAGAAAACACACACGGACGCAAGAGCGTGCCATCCTTGTAGCGATGTCGCACAAAGTGACAATCAAGCTTGATGAACTTTATGCACTCGTGGAACACCTGATTGCTAGCAATCTGAATCGCAGTAGAGGATATTCGACGAGGTCAGCTGAACACTCATATCACCGAGTAAACGACACAGCCAGATAACGTCACACGCGGTTTGTGCCATAACACAAAACTCGATCTCAGTGCTGGAGAGCAAAATGATATCTTGCGTTTTTCTCTTCCAGTAAATGAGCAAAACGATACATAAAAAAATACAGAAGCTGGTGGTGGATCATCGATCAACAAGATATCCTTTTCCAATGGATCAGCAATGATGAGCTCTTCTCCGATGATGACCATGCGGCAAGAGCACAGAGTTCTCTCCTTCTCCAATGGATTAGCAATTGAGGATGCCAATGATTTGGATCGTAGGAAGCTCACAAAGAGCTAGAGCTCTAAAACCATGTTAACCCTAGAAGAGAGAGAGAGAGAGAGAGAGAGAATAGATAAAATATCCACTCAATGGGGCAATGACTCTATATGTTGTGCATGAGATGGGATCATCCAAGATGAATATACCAAAAGAAAGGACTAACTAACCTATAAAATAATGACTAACAAAGAGCTAGAGCTCTAAAACCATGTTAACGAGAGAGAGAGAGAGAGAGAGAGAGAGAGAGAGAGAGAGAGAGAGAGAGAGAGAGAGAGAGAGAGAGAGAGAGAGAGAGAGAGAGAGAGAGAGAGAGAGAGAGAGAGAGAGAGAGAGAGAGAGAGAGAGAGAGAGAGAGAGAGAGAGAGAGAGAGAGAGAGAGAGAGAGAGAGAGAGAGAGAGAGAGAGAGAGAGAGAGTATCCACGCAATGGGGCAATGGCCCTATATGTTGTATATACACTCAAGATGTATATACCAGAAAAAAGGAATAACTAACCTATAAAATAAGGCTAAGTATATACACGCTAACAATTACAACTCCCCCAAACTGAAAACGTTATTTCTCCAGTTACATCTGCATCCCAAAGTGTAGCAAGCATCCACCATATCGCAGAATAGCTCTATTTGGGGTCGTCACCAAAGTTGTAAAACTGTACATGTCCCGCACCTCAAAGTATGAGCTTAAGCAACAATGTAGTACCCCCTACCCACCAACTGGGCTCTACTCAAGAGTCCAAGATTCCATGCTTCAGAGCACCATCCGTCTCCCAAACACGCATGAACTCGACTCGAGTTCCATGCCGGATCCATCATCTCCATCATCAATCCTTGTTTGACAGGCAGTTGATGATGTATGCCCGGCCATAATCAGGTGTTGTGTCATGCAGTCCTTGATGACAGGATTCATTCCATGCCATATGAGATGAGTTGAGACACTTGCCAGTATTTTCCTTCAGGAAAATAAATACTCGTAACACTGGCATGGTGGTCAAGCAATGAAATCCTCAATTACCATCTTGACTTTGATGAAACACTATCGTCTGAAGGTTTTGTTCTGTATACAACTTCAGTAAGGATATCATCATCACCTTTTTCTTTCTTGACATAGAGAATACCCAACCCAAATAGCATCATTTTAAAGTCATTATTCTCTTGTACCTGATCCGCAAACTCTGGCTCTTGGAGTGATACTTCATCTTCAACCTTGGGCACTTCCATATGATCTTCATGAGTGGGGCTGGCCTTTCTTTTACCTGTTTATCATGTTGGATTTGTGGAAACAATATTTCTTGCAGATGTTTGGCGAGATTTTTCAGATCTGTATGGATTTTCAGTCTGTTCAGCATAGCCCGATAAAGGAGGAAGAAGGAAGGAGGAAGGAGAAGAATAAAGAACAAGTTGGTTGCATGGAAACCGGCGGTGGCGATGACGAGGTTTGATGCAAAGTAACTGAGAAACACGGCGGAGACAGGCTGCACGGGGAGTCGATGTGGTTGGCGCACTAAGAAATCGAACACAAAAAAAAAAAAAAAGATGCCCAGGGAAAATATCCGATATTTTTTAAATTTTAAGTTGGGGAATTGGCTATTTCATTGGTTCAAGTAACAACTTCCATTTGACATGGCAAGAAAATTTCTCCACCAATCAAAATAAAATAAATAGACCAAAAACAACTATAGCCTTACTTAATGCCTTCATCAGGAAATCCTTCATTAACAAGGGATTATATCTCTTTTAGGAATACGAATTCATGGAAGGATCCTTCATTGAATAGGAAATCTAAACAATCAAAGAATCTATTCTGAGTGGAAATTCTATTTTGAGTAGAAATCCTATTCTAAGGAAAAATCCTTCATTAACTAGGAATCTTAGACAAATTAGTAATATTAATTGAGGCATCCTAGAAATCTAGGAAACATCTTCATCTTATACTTTGATTTACAACATCGTTTTCATTGCACATGAACTCATATGAGCATCACATCTATCGATCTCCATTTAACAAGAAATTGATAATGTATTCCCATCATCAGATCTCAGACCAGACCCTCCTAGATGTTACGACTCCACATAAAATGAATTCATGCTGACTTATAGTATATGCAATAGCTTTTTTAATGAATTGTTCCGTTAACAAATAAAAATAACTTGCAACCTTGTGGGCTTATTCTTCCCAGCTAATTTGTAAAATTGGCATGATGCTAAAGTGGAAAAAAAAAAGCCCCTTTATTGTCACCTTGATTTTGATCAGTATGTTGTATGAAGGTTCCATTCTAAACTCCAACAAATGTGTTACCATTGCACTTTTCTAGAGAATATCCAGTGTGAATAATACCATCAAGAATATCCACAACTTTCGGCTTTGGCATAATTACTTGGTCTCCACTGTTTGGTGCTTCCACGTGATCTTCAACGGTGGATTTGCGTGATGGACTTATGGAAGGATAGTTTGTCCACATGTTTGGAGAAAACTTGACATTAGAAAGAGGTGATCTGAGATAAGTTGTTTATAATATCCTCTTTTCACACACGACTTCAACTTCAAGTAAAGTACGAGCATTGGAATTCACATTTGGTTAAGCTTTGTTCTCTGGTGCTTCTTCAGTCATCATCTCTTCAAGTTCAACCTTCAATGAATTTGAAAGCGTAATTGTTTGCCTCTCTAATGTAGTAGACATCACGACTTGTGATCCACGGTCGACCAAACAATAGGAATGTAGTCTCCATTGGAATAATATCACACCAAACAACGTCTTCATATATCCCGCTTCAAGGAATGCTTTGTACTGGTGATGACTTTATTATTCTGACAAGCAAACATATATGGATACGGATAGAGCTCAACTAGGAAGTTCAACTTGTTGACCACAAGCTCCTCTATGAAATCTATGCCCACTCCGCCCTCAATAAGAAAGTTGCATGCTTCTAACTTCTAACCACATGGAAGCAAACTTGAAGCACTGGTACCAAATTGACGCATGAGAAATAAGACTTGGATGTTTAGGGTTTCTATGAGAACTTAAGCTGCTTACAGATCTAGGTAAAAGATTAGATCCCAGTATGTTTTGATTTTGTATTATGAAGACGGGCAAAAGTGGAATTAAACTTGATGAGTAATCTCCACTGGAAGTGGGGAAGTTGATCTCTAGGGGTTGTGCCATAGGTGAAGATATATGGGAGAAATTGGATCAACAATGACTTGTTGTCCACAAGATATTGTAGAAGACTTTCTGGATTTTGGATGGCTAATGAAGGCTTTTCTAATGGAATCTATTCTTGAAACAAGAGATCGATGAATAAAGGACTAGATAAAACCGGATAGCAAACTAAGTAGAAATTAAGACTACAACTTACCTAAAAAGGATAAGTATTGGAAGTGTTTCACTTCTTGCTGCATGAAGGCATCTAATCAGGATGTTTTATTAGTCGTATAAAAGGATCAGGGCATCTGACCAAGGCAATCGCAACATATGTAGCAATAAAACGAAAGTCTAAGTATTTGATAGATTCAACTATGGAGGCCACAAGTACTATTTAAATTTAAAGTACCAAAATTCTTTTGGAATCCCATTAATATTCCTTTTTGATTAGGATTAACATCCCCTCGGCAATGAGCATTAGTACTCCTTTACTCGATATACTATCAAACTAGGACTCTTTTAACCAATTTTGCACAAGAAAATTTTCTTTATAAAATCACCAGAGAATACTCCAAAATTAAAATAAAAAATACTCTGAAATTAGAATAAAAATAATGAACCAAAATAATCTATAACTTTTACTCAACTCAAACTCTTTACATGGGAATCTTTTATAAACTACGGATTATATCTCAAGTAGGAATTGTTTGGGAATCATCAAGGAATCCTAAATTTAGTAGGAATCCTCAGCAAAGGATCATATTTTAAGTAGGAATTCTTTTCTAAGTAGGAACCAATTCTAACTAAAAATTCTTTTTGAACTAGGAATCCTATACGAATTAAAAATCCTTATTGATATAGAAATTCTATCAAATTTAGAAAACCTTTATTCAACGTATTCCTTGATTTGCATCAGCCATAAGGATTATCTCTTCCACCTTCGTATTAAATTATACACCGAATAGGGCATTGTAGAGCAAAGCGACCCTTGTATCTACACCAGGAGTGCTATACCTCCTAAATTTCTGAATTTGGAGAGGAACATATTTGTTGTCCACTAGGATATTGTATCAAACGATAACTTCATTGAATTTCTCCATGAACTCCTCAATTGTCATGCTACTTTGTCACAAGATCACAATTTCATCCAAAAATCTCCCTCATAATTTGGAGGAGATGCTTCTCTTTCATGTAAACTTTTATGTTATCTCGGTGTTGGATAGCATCAAGCGATCGATATTTGACCACTGGATGTATGCAAGGCTTTTCAAGTATATCTTCACAAATCAGACTCACCCTAGGTCAGTCATTCTAAACAACCCTAAACATTCCTCTATAGTCGCCAACTAGTTGAGCGAAGCATCGGGATTACACTTTCCGACGAAATCAGGAACTTAATTCGCACATTTGTGATGTTCACAAAGCCATCACGTTCCTCACTTGGATCATGCCTGATGCTTCGCTTTACGTTTTTGTAGAAGGATTCTCGTTGAGGTGAATCATGCATTCGAGTGTTTGATTCATCGACGGTTGTGGTCTTATACCCCTTTATGGAGGCTCCTAAGAATCCCCATCATTGGATTAGTGTTTTGCATCAAATTTTTGGAATTTTTTTGTGATCAAATTCTTCGAAGTTAACACAATTAATTTCTTCACCATTCTCCAGATCATGCTCTCAATAGGTTGATTAATAGCTTGGGAATTCCTGAAATTGATACAAATCTCTAACGAAGATATTGGTGGATATAGGCATATGGATGATTAGAACTTCGAATAAGAACTAATATAGGTTCAAGGTTGAAAGTATTGATGCAGAAATTTTATTTTAAAAGCAAGTAATTAAGAAATAAAAGTACATGTAAGTAATAAACTAATCTCACTTCAAGCAAGCATTAATGAATCACATCTTAATGCTTTCAAGGTATGACACACAAGGCAATCAGCAAACAAGAATGGGATTCATAATTCCCTTGATTAATCATGTATGGTGGAACTGAACGTAGGCCCTATGTATTGTACAACGAATTTCGTAGACATTAATTACTATTCTCTCATCGATAAGAATTAATACACCAATGCTTCACTTGAATTAATATACTAGTCCAAGTGAACCCCAATAGGTGGCATCCACCCTAGTTTTGGATGAGAGAGATTGGTCAACGCCACACAAGGGTCACAATGGGAGTCCTGACCCTCCAAAATGCCTTGGACAAGAGGCCTATGCTCTACTTCACTTCTTAATCGATTCTTGGCCCTATCACCCTAGTTTTTGCAAAGAGAGATTGGTCAGCGACACATGAGTCACAATGGGGGCTCCGACCTTCCAACATGCCGTGGATACTCAATTGTGAGTTTAATTCAACTCAATTTTGAAAACCCCCCAAATCCTTATGAACCCATCATAAGAATTTGAGTTAATTCAACTCAATTTTGAAAAAAACCCCAAATTTTTTATTGTACTGGGTAAAATTCAACTCAATTTTGAAAGAAAAAAAACCCAAATTGGATCAAGTGAAAAACTGTCCAGGTGCCTAGGCGATCCTATGTTGTGACCAAATCAAAACCAGTCCAATTTTGACTTGTTAGATCCTTAATTGGTCTGATTGGGTCCAACCTATCTTGGTGCATTCAATTTGATGAGACAGGTTTATTGTGATGTGGGCTGTACTAAATCAACGATATATCTAATCTGATTTGACCCTACGCAACTTGAACCAATTTAGTATACCGAGTCTTGGTCATATAAGACAGCCCATACATGCGTGCGCTCTACTAAAGCTTTGCCTAGCCTTCCACTTTCTTTAGTTTATTAAGGGAAAGAACTTATAACTTTATTATTATAGACCTTAACCAAGTCGATCTAAGTCCATCTTGAACAACACCATTGACCCACTAAACAAGGTGAGATATGGGATTGAATCCTTATCCGGTGAATAAATACCTATATGAACATATTGGACTAGGGATGGTTTAAAAATCAATCGATACCTAGTCGAGTTGGTTTTACACATACCGTGATTGATACTAGTATCGGTACCGGCACGAGTCCTGACTCAACCTAGACAGACACAACTCGAGTCAATTGGCCGATACAACTAAGTGAGACATGATACGTCCAAGGTGGCTGATACAACTAAGTTAGACAAGATACATCCGAGTTGTATCCTCTGTAGTCAAAGCGTCGCCTAGGCGTTTTGGACCCCTGGGCGCCTAGGCGACCCCCTAGGCGGGCGGTTTTCCCTACGCGGCCGCCTAAGTCCGCCTAGGACATCCTAGTACCTGGACAATTTTTCACTTGATCCAATTTGGGATTTTTCAAAAATTGAGTTAAATTAACTTATAATTGAGTTACATTAATTCAAAATTAAGTTGCATTAACTCAAATTGAGTTGAATAATCTCAAAATTGAGTTAAATTAACTCAAATTCTTATGTTGGGTTCATAAGAATTTGGGGGGTTTTCAAAATTGAGTTACATCAACTTAAAATTCAACTGAATTAACTGAAAATTGAGTTGAATTAACTCAAATTCTTATGACGGGTTCATAAGAATTTGGGGGGGTTTCAAAATTGAGTTGAATTAATTCAAAATTGAGTTGCATTAACTCAAATTGAGTTGAATAAACCCAAAATTGAGTCGAATTAGCTCAAATAATTATGATGGGTTCAAAATAATTTGACGGTTTTTCAAATTTGCGTTGAATTAACTCAAAATTGAGTTGGATTAACTCAAGTTCTTATGATGAGTTCATAAGAATTTGGGGGGGTTTCAAAATTGAGTTGAACTAACTCAAAATTGACTTGAATGAACTCAAAATTGACTTGCATTAACTCGAATTGAGTTGAATTAACTCATATTCATACGATTGGTTCATAAGAATTTGGGTGGTTTTCAAAATTGAGTTGAATTAACTCAAAATTGAGTTAAATTAACTTAAATTATTATGATGGGTTCATAGGAATTTAGGCTTGTTTTTCAAAATTGAGTTGAATTAACTCAAAAGTGAGTAAAATTAACTCAAATTATGTTGAATTAACTCAAATTCTTATGATGTGGTTGATAAGAATTTAGGGTTTTCAAATTGAGTTGAATTAACTCAAAATTTAGTTGAATTAAATCTAAACTTAAACCCTAATATTTTATTATTTTTTCTTGATTTTTTTAGAAATTTTTTGATTTTTTTCTTCTGTTTTTTATTTTTTTATTTTCTAATTTAGTTTATAGTACGGTATTCCTATACGTTCTAGATAATTTGACTTTTAGGTGGTAAAAATTATAATCAACATTCTACTCTATTACTAAAATCATGTATATACATATTTATACTATATATAAAAATATTTAATAATTACTCATCGCCTAAGCGCCGCCTTGACTACACTGGTCCTAGGCGGCTGCCTAGGGAAAACCGCCCGCCTAGGGGGTTGCCTAGGCGCCCAGGGGTCCAAAACGCGTAGGCCCCGCTTCGACTACTATGAATAAACCCTTCTCTTGCCTTGTGCAATTAACCCCACCCCCACCCCCCCCTCTCTCTCTCTCTCTCTCTCTCTCTCTCTCTCTCTCTCTCTCTCTCTCTTTACAAATAAGTTATTTACCCATTTGGGGGGAATAAGTCGTGAATAATACGCGTACATCGTGATTAATTAAAAAAACGATGACTTTTTTATAAAGTCATGACTTATTCCCGTAGCAATCG
The DNA here is from genome assembly GCA_947650365.1 of Chamaelirium japonicum. Lineage (NCBI taxonomy): Eukaryota > Viridiplantae > Streptophyta > Magnoliopsida > Liliales > Melanthiaceae > Chamaelirium > Chamaelirium japonicum. Next base: position 81,411,805 of record OX393551.1, on the reverse strand, counting down.
TTTGGGGAATAAGTTGTGTTTTAATCACGACTTTTTCAAAAAGTCGACAATTTTGGTAACACTATTGACAACTATGACCACAGTAATCCCCCGAGTTACAACTACAAGCTTTTGCATCTTTCTGAGTGACTATATTTCTTCAAAGCCAAGAATCATGATATGTTTCTTCCAGTGTTTTCAAAACCGAACCAGAAGGCGAACCGCAAATGCATCCGGTTCGGTCCAAATCGGTTCAAACCGGTGGTTCAACCTTTTGAACCGTATAAAAATATGTTTTTTTATATAGATATCTACTAAATTCTTCAATGGGAAGGTTTGATTCCTAGGTTAACATACAAACCGGTTTATTCAAAGACCGAACCAAAACATGTTCCGGTTCCGGTCCAAACCGGTTGAACCGCCCGGTCCGGTCCGGTTTTCAAAACACTGAACTTTCTTCTCTTCTCAACCCAAAGACCGAGTGTTGTATTATGTCCACTACCTTTTGTGAAATTATATGGCTTCAACGTTTCATGCTTTGGGTATCTACAGCATTGCCTTTATTCCATAAAATGGTAGCAATCGAAGTTCTCTTCAGATTGCTCTAGGTCTAGTTTTTTGTGAAAGAAGGAAGCATATCGAAATGATACTCATTTTGTTCACGACGACTATATTTCCTCCCTTATATCTCTAGTTTTTTGCAGCTTGCATACTTTTCTCCAAAGATAAAAAGATTCACATCCATTTTTCAGGCAAGCTCCTAGTATATGGCTCATATTTAGCTTGGAGGAGGGTGGGTTAGAGAGGTATATAAGGTGTATGTTCCATACAAACAAGCGAAATATTCATAACTAACTACATGACTGATGTTACTTTTAAAAATCAGGACTCAAGACCAATAATAACACATTTCACATGGACTAACACATGTAAAGAGAGGATTTCCCTCAAAGATCCCTAACCGACGTTAATATTATATTTTAAATACTTTTGTTTTGCAGTATAATAAAGTGCAAAACAACAAGGTTAATTATTCAAAATTTGCTAATCCATTAACTGATATTGAATGTCGTGATGTAGGAACATTAAACAAAGCTACATTCACAAAGTTATCACGAAATACAAAAACAGGCGGAATAGCCCGTAAAAGAAATTCCAATTTGTCCATCAAAGTCTACAAATGGAATCGAAAACATTTTCCCCGCAATTATGTGCTAGAAGGTAGCATATACATGTTAATTAAGCATTTCCTTTCAGAGCAAGCATCCATATATGATATATCCTCATACAATTGCGACCCTGACCCCAATCCACCCGCACGAGCGCGCGCACACACACAAGGATAAAAGAAAATAAGAATAATAATAAAGGAGTAAAAGGAGGCAATCATTATATTTTGCAAAGACCAACGAGTATAGTTTCAAGAACACCTGCCTCGAATTAGCGACAAGAGACACAGAATATTAACATGTCCACGAGGCAAAAGTATATAAGTCGGAGAGACAGGCACAACTTACCAACAGGTCTCATGATAATAATCCTGCTTCGGTGCTTATGTACATTAAGAATGCCAATTCAACGACAAGGGTCACATAGAACATGCACCAACATTGGTAAAGCACACGGCATAGGCTTCCTTCTCGTCTGCAACCTATCATTGCGGCCTTCGGCCTCAACCCTGCCTAATGGTGTTCCTTCTACCGATCAAACCGCCTAGCAACTCCGAAAAAGGTGGCCCAGTTTGTAATCTCACCAACTGCATCCTGTAGGGTATAATTACGTTCCTCAACCCTGCAGTCCGTCCATTAAACAAAAAGATTCATAGTTTGCTATTTTCTTTTTTCTGAATCAGAAAAGTGGGTAAATTGTCATGGCCGAATATCAATAATCCCCAAAAATGCAACCCAATGGAGAAGAGAGATGGGAGTTGGGTCCGCACCTGCGATGCACATTGCTCGGTAGAGGAGGGCCATGTGGGCACCCCCCTTGGTGGCCATCCTGGGCTTCTCCAAGCACTCGAGGAACTGGAGGTCGGCCTTAAGGAGCTTGGCCTGGTCATGGGTGTCGTAGCCAATGTCGTGGCAGTAGCAGCAGAAGTCGAGCCAGTCGATGGGGCGGCGGTCCCAGAGCATGGACCCGCCGTCCTTGCCGCTGGACCAGTTGGGCCCGCAGTAGTGGCCGTAGCGCGGGAAGAGCTGGGAGAGGAAGGCGCGGACCCCCCCGTGCCACGGGACCTTGGCGACGTAGGGCCGGAAGAAGGGGAGGGAGCACCCGGCCTCGGACCAGGGGTTGGGTGGCGGGGGCGGCGGTCGGCGGGCGGGGTTCATGGGCCGTGGGGGTAGTATGGATCGGAGCCAGCTCATCAGGAGACCTCCGAGATCGAAGGAGGGGCGCGATTGTTTTGGTGATGGGGGTTGCGTGGTGATGATGGGGCTTGGGCCGGGTTGGGGTTCAAGGGTGGTGGTGTTGGGGAAGAAGCGGAGAGAAGAGCGGAGGCGGCGGGGATCCATGGCGGACCCCGTCATGCGCTCCACATAACGGGGATGAAGGGGTGGGTGGACGAGAGGAGTACCCTTTAGCAGTTGGCCGGTCAGGTAGAACAAGTGGATAAAGGGTAGAGAGAGAAAGAGAGGAGATAAGACACTCCTGACTCCGGGGTCCACGAAGAGAGAGAGAGAGAGAGAGAGAGAGAGAGAGAGGGCCCCTTCCTTCCTCCGTTCGGCGAACTTTTGCTTACGGATCAAGATTCAGTTAAGCAAATACGAACAAAAAAAATTACTAAAATCATCATAGGAAGAGTTAGGGTTGCAACTCGAGCGGGTTGTGGGGTCAACCTATGCCCAACCAAAAAGGTTGAATGTGTTGCCCTAGCCCAATCCAATCCAAGATCAGGTTGAACTTTCTTACCCCAAGCCAAACCTGTCGGGTTGGCCGGGTTGATCGTGTTGTGCGGATGGGTTGACCGGTTTCAACATGCTAGAGGAGAAATAATCAACATACGACAATTCATTTTGCGCTAATATTATGTATAAAATATTTTTTTGCATTCTTGGATAGGTGATGGTCGATCGTTGGATGGATAAATGTCCATCCAACAATGGTCATTAGAAGCGGGATAAATATCTATCAAAGTTCCACCACAGTAAGACCTCAACTTGTATTCAACAGATAATCCAACAGATGGATTCTGATCGAAACTATTCAATATTATATTATATTAAATATTATTTATTAAATGGTCAGGTTTCGGGTTGGGTCTGGTTCCACGAAGCCTCTGCCCAAATCCTACCTGAATTGAGGTCGGGTTGGGATTTTCCAACCCAAAGCCCAACCCGTACAAGTAAAATCCCAACCCATGCCGCCCAAATTCGAGTTGGCCCGCCCAAGTTGCAGCCCTATGAAGGGTTATACTTTTTTGGGTTAATTGGTGATCAGTCCTTGACAGAACTTATCTCGAACATGTAAGACATCCCAACATTTCAATTAACTCTAGGTCCCCAGTTTTTTAAAAATCCAAAAATGTCCTCAGCCACTCCTCCTCCCATCTCTCCCGAGCACGTGAACAGCGGCTGCGCGAGCAAGTGAGTGTGAGGATTTGGAGTTGCAGTTGGTCGTCGTCGCCGCCCCAGCTACAGGAAAGCTGTGGAGACGAGAAGGAACTGGGTCGGAGGGGTTAGGTTCGGTTAGGGTTAGAAATCCTTGATCTAGGGTTCATCCCAAGGTCCATGAGATCTTTTATGTTTAGGTCTAGGTTTAGGTTCGGTTCGGCAGCGGCGAGCAGTGACTCGGGGGTTCGGAGATTTGTTGGTTCAATGGCATACAAAAGAAAAATTAAAATGTCATAGAGGGCATTTTTTAAGTCATTTTAAATTTCTTTTGAATAACCAGTTTCTTGATCAGGGGCTGCTCGCACATTTTCCCTACTTTTTTGCATATGCTATATTAGTAGGGCTGACAATGGCCGGGCTTGGGTCGGACCCAACCAAGCCCGGGTTCATTCCCATATTTTTTTATTTGGTCCAAGTCCGGCCCGTTTTGCATTGGGCTTTAAAGATAAGACTCAAGCTCCTATTACCAATTCGGGTCTGTGTCGGACGACTCGGACCCTTGCCTGACAGCCTTCAATGACCAACTATCTTCAATGGATTTATTTGGCATTAATCGATGTTGTTCGCATAAAAAATATTTATTGAACAAAAATATATGCTTTTATTTTATGAACTATGTTGTAAGCTAGCAATTACTATAAGAAACTCAGATTTTTTTGTAACATATCATTATTAACTAATCAAATAGAAAAAGTCCATTCTAGATGTTAGACCAAATATGGAAGTGAGTCAGGTTGCTGCCGAACCTATACAAGCCCATGCCCGGTCCGTTTTGGTTTGGGGCCCAAACTATAAGCCCAAGCCCATATAAAAAGTTTGGTATATCGGCCCAAATCCATTGAAAATGGGCCGGGCACAATCGGGCCTAGGCCGGATTCAGGCTCATTGCCAGCCCTGTATATTAGTTAAAGGACATACAATGTTTCAATATTAACTAAAGAAAACCTTCAAATGACAAAACGATCCCTTCAATTCATTTCCAACAAGTCTATCATTCATTGATTGACACTCTACATGTAGTGATTGCTACAGTAATTTCATTGTAGTTGTTACTATAAAATCATTGTAGCAGCTACAGTAAAAAATTTGTAGCAGCAATATCATTATGGCTAATTGGTACGCTTACCAAACATAATTGATAAGTTGCTACAGTGATTTCACTGTAACAACTACTTGGGCAGCAACTTGGGCGCATTGGACACGAGCCCAACCTGAGTCTTCGACGGATTTGGGTTCATGTATTTGAAGATTGGGTAGGGTCAAGATCGGGTTAAGAGGTCAGGCAACTCAGCTCAATCTGAACCCGAGTAGTCATGTAAGTCTGTGAATATGTGATATATAGGTAAAACTCACAACCATCCCTAGTACCTATATGTTGAGGGGTGACAATCATAGCCATCCGTTTCACCTAGTCCTATATTATTTATTTACTTCTTGCTTATCAAATAAAGACATTATCTCATGATCTAGCAAATTGTATGGATAAAAATGCAACAAAAATTATATAGTAGCGTTTAGCAAGTATAAGTTATCTTAAGTTTTTTTTATCTTCAATGGTCAAAACTTTAAACAATCATTGAAAATAAGTATACCCAAACCCGCACAACGCGACCTGTCCTAGCAACTTGGGATAACCGAAGTCGTAGCAGCTACGTTGAAATTATTGTAGCAACAATATTAATTCGGCTAATTGATATTCTTACCAAACTTAATTGATAATCATGTCGCAGTTGAATTGAAACTCTTGCTGGAGACGAATTAATACTTTTGTTGGAGGGACAATTTTATCATTTAAAGGATTAAAATTGGGCTTGTTGTACAAACTTGTCCCTCTACACCTATGCATATGTTAATGCATATTGGGGGAATACATATACATAGGTGTATAGGACTTATTCCCTCTACATCTATGCATATGTATAACCCCCAATATACATTAACACGATTAAAAAAAAATCAGTTGAGTGTTTGACACAATTACAGCTGGTGTTTGAAAAGCTTTGTTTTTGAAATAAGATAGCCGTTGTTGTGTGGGTGCAGTGTCAACATTCAAATAGTTGTTGGGGTATGTGTGCAGAGTTAATGGGATGGGATGCTGTCAATGGTAACAACGTCATTGGGTGTATGGGGGTCAGGGCTGGCAATTTCGGACCCGACACGACCCGACACAAAGTTAGCGGGTCTGGATCAGGGCTAAACGGGTTCGGATCGTAAACAGATCGACACGATAGACCCGTTTAATAAACGGGTCGTGTCCGGGTTTAGGATCTGGACACAGAAGATCCGGAAAGACCCATTTAAAATTCAACGGGTCGTGTCGGGTCGGGCCTACCAGTCATCTTTTTTGTTTTTTTGGTAATCCAAAGCTTGTCATTACATTATAACCTGAAGGTCTACATGTACAAGGGCAAACAAAGCATGTGGGTAGTCCGACATCCAGTACCCAATATGCCCACACAATCTAGCCCTTCTGGCTAGCCAGTCGGCCGCCCTATTCCCAGATCGAGCAATCCATTTGACATTTGCATCTTGCAACTGACTACAATGCTGCAAACAAGAAGCAACAATCGAGCTTAACTTCTCGATATACCCTTTACTCAATACCAAAGCATCTCTAACTTGTGGAGCGTCAGTCTGAACCAACACACCTCAACACTGTCTCGTAAGTAATTCTTTCAATGCACTCTGCATTGCACATAGCTCAGCATGAAGTGCCGATGATACCTGAAAGCTCCAAGCTGCCGCAGAAATGATGCATCCATTTATGTTGGACAACATCCATGCACCACCAGTCGTCTCCTCCAGATTGAGATAAGAGCCACCCGTCCAGAGTACAAACCCCATCGATGGCTCCCTCATTGACTGTAATCCCCGCACCGAATAACTCACAAACTGATCCAAACGCCACACTGCGGTGCACAATCTCCTTGAGGGATTCAACATTTTTATTAAATATTTTATCACACCTGGCCTTCCATAGGTGCCACATAGCCATTACATAAACTTCGCTAGGCGCCGGCAACTGGCTTGATTTAGCTGCGGATGATAACGGATTCAAAACTGAAACTCTACGAACATCATACCCAGTATGTCTTCGCAACACCGCCATAACTCAATAGTAATCGGACAGCTCCAAAAAATATGATCCTGGACTTCTTCTGTTAGGCCACACCGGACAACAGGCAAAACCCATCCGAACCCTATAGCGCAGTAGCTCAACCATTGGTAATTCTCCGTGTAATAGTTTCCAAATGAATAATTGTACACGAGGTGGGACCTTGAGACCACAGATATACTTCCCCAGCCCTATGTTACCTTCACCTGTTACAGCCTCCCCATTGCCTCGCAAATCCAATAAAAACCGACAATACTTAGGTCTGAATCTCGCGGCCTCCGATCCAATCCTCAATACCCTTCGCATTGATGTACTAATCTAACCGGGTTGTCGAATTCCTATCCAATCCTGCTAGGTGGTAACATTTAACTTCTCTTCGGCTCTAATCCACCTCGGTCCAGTGAGAGAACTATTCAGAAGGTAATGTAAGGTTGCAACCTCTAGTTGCTCATGTTTGGTAAGAAAAGATTGAACTTGCAATCCACCTTGGTCCCTATCTTGTATAATCCTTTCCCAAAAAACCAGATGCAATCTCCTCTCTATCACTAAATGACCCCAAAAGAAAGCTCGACAAATCTTGTCCATTTTATGTAATATTGTCATGGGTCTTTCCCCCACTGACATCAGGTGCACCGGAAGAGCCGCTAGTACCACTTTGAACAATGTTACCACCCGACTTGCGAATAAGTTTCGCCTTTCATCCTGCTAATTTTGTCTCCACACGAGTGAGTATAAGTTGAAAATTAGTCACCTCCAACCGAATCTTATCCAGTGGTACACCTAAGTGCAGCCACGGACCATTATTGTCACGACCCAAATTCTGGACTAAGGATAAAGGGTCCAAAACTTGAGGGTAATGCTTAGAAATAGAGGGAAATAGAATCACAGAGATAATACTAATGCGAAAGCGAAAAAAACTAACAAGTGAACACTAAATCCACCAAAAACTCATACAATGTCTTACAGTCTAATTCTAATAAAAACTAAAATAAGAAAATGACAACTCCAACTGGCACTCCTACCCTTGTGGATCCAGTGCCGCACTGCTACTCCGATCGAAGTAGAAACTGCAACAAACCTGCTAACGCTCCACATATGAGAAGGGACCTGGGGGAGCGAAAAGAAAACACCGAAGCAAACTCCCCCTGACTTTAAAAACTCAGTGATCCTATAGAAGCCAATCGAAGTAATAAATGAGAACATATATATGTTGAAATATACTTCTACAAAAGCCAACATGGTAAGACAAACTGACAAGGTACTATGCAAATAATTGAGGAATTACCACAACCATAATTTATACCACAATATTCTATTGTGTGTATCCAGTAACCATAGTATATATGTTCCATACTCTAACCAACAATTCTCTCATGAGGTGTCCCATTCCACTTCATGAGAGAACTCAGTTTCTAGGAAGTGCATTATGGTGCAAAGCCCTAGATGGATAGAATGAGAGAAAGGAGAAGAAAGGGAAGGAACAAGTGTGAACCCCAAGTTTTGTTAGAATTGGTGAGGTCTACAGCTCATAAAAACCGATAGTTTAGCTATGTATGGTTGATAGTATATGATTGCATATTGGTACGTACCTTAGTACGTGTTCTGTTTACAGAACAGAGAGCCATGGCTACATGATAATCCACTTGAGTGGGAGACTCAAGGGACTGGTCCCATGTAACCTAAATGAGTTCGCAGCTCTGATTAGGGTTGGTCGCCCTATCAGGATAAGTTGTTGGGATGACAGAGCGTGGGTGTCTCCACCACGGTCATTACCAGGCACAATATCTGTGGCCGAACGGAACCAACACGGTGCACAGATCGGTGAGCAGACACCGGTGCACTAAACTGTGTTTCTACTTAGGGTAAAACGGTCATAAACCCTGAGGAACCATGTCTGGTGGACTAACGAGTTGTGTGGTGCTTTGGCGCACCAATATGTGAGGATCCGGATGTAGTGATCCAAAACCACGGTGTACTGGGTTACCCAGCTGGCGTTGCATCAGCGTGTCACTCCTGCAGGCTATCCACACCCCTATCGGGAGGTGCATTCCTTGGTCTGACCTACGTCGTATTAAACCCTGGCCAGGTGGTCATCAGTTGCATTGGTGACGGATCCGGTTGCTCGGAAGAGTAATCGAAGGTACGATGTATATGGTTAACCTGGAAGGAACTGAGTCATATGAGCACTCGAGTCTGACGGTATTCTCCACTGCTTGAGTTGCGTCATGGCACCAGATGGAGGGACAGCGAGTTTACCACACTAAGCGGAGAGCAGGGGTATGAGGGAGAACATAGTAAGTCCGGGGGAATTGGAGTGCAACCTGTGTCGCACTCTGGGTGGCTACGCAGGTTAACTCGGACTCAGAGGATCGATGGTACACTCGGGTAGTGTATCGATCGAGTCTGAGTTGGAAGCCATGAACCCTGGTCCCTGAAGGTTCCACCTTATCGACATTATGTACGGTTCTTATACCATCTCCTCGAAACACTGTGGGGGAAAATCTTCGTGCCGACCCGAAGATTCTCGCAGCACCAGTCAATTGAAGTCGAAGTTGATGTCGAAGATCGTTGATCGATCTGTTGATTGAAGTCGAAGCCTTTTGATATGCAAACAGAGGAATGCAATCAGAGAAATTGTGACACGAGATGTGATCTCGGAGTTCAGCCGAAGCCTACGTCTCCGTGCTATAGGGAGCAACCCGAATTCACTAACACTTCTGTTGAAGTGACCTCGACAGGCCGAGTGTCACTGGAGATCTTCTGATCCCTTCGAAAGAGAAAAGAAGATCAACGAGAGATGGTAGATCGGAGTTAGAAAATCCCAGAGCTCTGGTTCTGAAAGTCAGATCTCAGAGTGGAAATCAGAATTCAGGATTTTAGATTTTCGATCCTTTTACATTCGAAGGCTCTGCTATTTATAGGATTCTCTAGACTCGTGAGCCTACCGGGCAGGGCCGGTAGGTCCCGTGGTAGTCCTCGTGGGCCCACCAGGCAGGGCCGGTGGGTCCCGTAGTAGTCTTCGTGGGCCCACCAGGCAGGGCCGGTGGGTCCCGTGGTAATCCTCGTGGGCCCACCAGGCAGGGCCGGTGGGTCCCGTGGTAGTCCTCGTGGGCCCACCAGGCAGGGCCGGTGGGTCCCGTGGTAGTCCTCGTGGGCCCACCAGGCAGGACCGGTGGGTCCCGTGGTAGTCCTCGTGGGCCCACCAGGCAGGGCCGGTGGGTCCCGTGGTGGATACATGCCAAAATTTGCACCCACAGTTACCCCCTCCAAGTTAGCTAGAGTGCATTCTGGCTGGCTTGGACTTGGTGCAAAAAATAGCAACTTCCTGTTTTGAAAAACGGACACGAAGAAACTTATCGCATGTTAGAGAAAAAAGGGACTGATCGGTCAATTTGGACCGATCGGTCAAATTTGACCGATCGGTCAAATTTGACCGATCGGTCAAATTTTGACCGATCGGTCAAAATTCAACCGGTCAAGAATCGGGTGATCGGTCAAAAAATAGGGTTTTTTGACCGATCCAGTAGTAAATTTGACCGATCAGCTGAAATTTGACCGATCGGTTAAATTTTGACCGATCGGTCATTTTTGACCGATCGGTCAAATTTTGACCGATCGGGCAAAATTCAACCGGTCAAGAATCGGGTGATCGGTCAAAAAACACGGTTTTTTGACCGATCCAGTAGAAATTTGACTGATCAGATAACTTTCGCCGATCGGACATGTTTGTCCGATCGGTGGAAAAATATCCGGTCAAGGTTCGAGTGATCGGCAAAAAACCTAGGTTTTTTGCCAGATCCAGTAGAAATTTGACCGATCAAATAATTTTCACCGATCGGACATGTTTGTCCGATCGGTGAAAAAATGTCCGGTCAAGGTTCGAGTGATCGGCAAAAACCCTCAATTTTTTGCCAGATCCAGTAGAAATTTGATCGATCAGATAACTTTCGCCGATCGGACATGTTTGTCCGATCCGTGAAGAAATATCCGGTCAAGGTTCGAGTGATCGGCAAAAAACCTTAATTTTTTGCCAGATCCAGTAGAAATTTGACCGATCAGATAACTTTCGCCGATCGGATATGTTTGTCCGATTGGTGAAGAAATATCCGGTCAAGGTTCGAGTGATCGGCAAAAAACCTTGGTTTTTTGCCAGATCCAGTAGAAATTTGACCGATCAAATAATTTTCGCCGATCGGACATGTTTGTCCGATCGGTGAAAAAATGTCCGGTCAAGGTTCGAGTGATCGGCAAAAAACCTTGGTTTTTTGCCAGATCCAGTAGAAATTCGACCGATCAGATAACTTTCGCCGATCGGACATGTTTGTCCGATCGGTGAAAAAATATCCGGTCAAGGTTCGAGTGATCGGCAAAAAACCTTGGTTTTTTGCCAGATCCAGTAGAAATTTGACCGATCAAATAACTTTCGCCGATCGGACATGTTTATCCGATCGGTGAAAAAATATCCGGTCAAGGTTCAAGCGATCGGCAAAAAACCTTGGTTTTTTGCCAGATCCAGTAGAAATTTGACCGATCAAATAACTTTCGCCGATCGGACATGTTTGTCCGATCGGTGAAAAAATATCCGGTCAAGGTTCGAGCGATCGGCAAAAAACCTTGGTTTTTTGCCAGATCCAGTAGAAATTTGACCGATCAAAGTAAAGTTTTGAACCTGCCCTTCAGAGAAGGTTTACTGCTTTTTTCTCCGATATTTTGGCAGAGTTTTGAACATTGATGGAGCTTGATTCTTCTTGTTTTGAATCCTTGGTTGGCTTGATGGTTGCTTTGAACCGGCGGTCCGGTTTACCCAGACCGGTGGCTTGCTTGGACCGTTGGTTCATGTGGACCGGTAGGTCCGACGTTTCGCCTGGTCGCGACTGTTCGCCTGGTTTTGCGCTTGCTACGGATGGATGCCACGTGTACCTACAAAAACACGCGATTTGATATGGTGAAGACACGTGTCTTCTCGATTTGCGCACCTGTTTTACCCTGGGTACAAAAGTTTTCACCGGCTGTCATTTCGCCTCACGCTTCCAAAATTTTTCGAAGTCCAGACCCTTGTTCTCCTGATTTCTGCTCTTGTTCTTGTTCTCGTTCGATCGGTCCAATGGCTTCATCTGGCAGTTCGAAGAAGTCTGGTACTGCTCCCTCGAAGAGAAAGGGGAAGGAAATTGTCGAGGTTCAATCTCCTCCGAGGGGCCGTGGCAAAGGCAAGGCTGCTCTCGCTGAACTTGGCCAACTGGGCAAGAGGCACCAAGGGGTAGGGTTTGCTTCGGCGCCATCAAGGCCAGAGTTCATCCCTAAGGTCAAGTTTGTTCTGGGCCCTCTCATGCCCCTGACAGAGGAGACGGAGTACATGTACAATGTAGGTGGTGAGTTCACGGATACGAAGAGACAGAAATGGCAAGCACTGCTCTCTTTCTTCACAGAAGGGAAGGGGGCACAGCCTTCACTCCCTAGCATCCAGACGGCTTTCGGCATCGACAAGAAGACCGTCTTCACCAGCTATGCCAGCAACGAGAAGGTCATGGGAACCATCGTGACCATCGGCCAAATGAACTGCGGTCTGCGTTTACCGCTGCCACCCTTTGCGGCAAGGTTGCTGAATACATCTGGCCTTTGCCCGGGGCAGGTCACAGGAAACGCCTGGCGAATAATCTACGCATTCTGCCGCGTGGAATCAGATTTCCAGGAAGATTTGAGGGCATGCTACTCCAGTATCCCGGAAGGAGAAGTTGCCAGGATCGAACTTGGATACTTCTTCTTCCACTACAGATGGGCCTACAGAAGGGACAGCCCGTTCTACAATTTGACTGGAGTATCTCCGCTGCGCCCACTCACCGATACAGTCCCTTCGGACAAGTTGTATACGGATTGGCCAATCTCTGTATCTGGCGCCTGGATATCCATGTCAGTGCCCGACACCCCCCGAGACAGCGTGCACGATGCCGTGAAGATGTACAGTGAGGGAGGCATCTTCGCCTGGAATTCTGAGAGGGCTGGAGCCATAGACAACTTATTCCTCGAGCTGACTTGTGGAACGAGGTCGTGGAAGCAGTTCTCCAACTGCCCAGTGAGATACGGCAAGGCCAATCTCCTCCACCGATCAAAGGATAGATATGAGGACAACGAAGTCCTATACTCTGACTATGAAGAGGATCCCCACTCGGGCAAGGTCATTCGAAAGATTCGGGCCGAGAAGAAGATCTACACTGCTAGGCGCCGATTGCCCACTTTTGACGAGAAACTGGTGCTCCAAAGAGGCCCAGTGAAGAAGAAACGAAAAACCCTTATCAAGCAACAGGAGGGTGAAGACCAAGGGAAGAAGATCGAAGAGGAAGAAGAAGGGAAGAAGAATGAAGAAGAAGAGACTGAGAATGCCAGCCACGACAACAGTGGCAATGGCGAAGATGAGGACGCCGACGACGAGGATGATCTGTCATCGACTCCTTCTGGTGAAGATATCGAGAATGGGGGTGGTGAGGAAGAAATTCCTCCCACCCCCACTGTTGGTGTAACAGGAGAAGATTCAATTCCTGTTCCCATTGACGAGGCTAAGGCCCGTCAGATGGAAGGAGTTATGGATGCGGAAGGCGATGGCCAAAGAGTGGTTCCCGCCTATAAATTTGATGAATTGAAGAGGCCGACGCGCCTGATAATAAAGCTGTCGAGGAGTGGTGGGGTTGGAAGCAACCCCACACCCCTCGATCAGATTCCCCCCGACGTTCCTCGTATTGAAGGAGCAACAACGAGCGGGGGTGTAGAAGTCGAGCAACCCCCACCCCCCTCTCGCTCTCTACTTGAGGAGGTGGAAGCAATGGTGGCAGGGCTCAAGCCTGGCGGATCACAAGAGGAAGAGAGAGTCTCTCCTCTGAGGAATGCTTCCCCCCCTACTCATTTGGAGAGGGGAAGTCGAGTGGGTGATGGGGCTCCTCCACCTCAACCAGCGCCAACCCCGATTCAGGAGAAGTCGACCCCTCAGGGTGGCTCTGATCGCAGGAAGGGCAAAGAGCCGAAGGTCGAAACCTCAGGTAATTGAACTAACTCGCCTTGAATGCCTTGTCTCTGAAGCTCGAAAATAATCTAATACTTTGATCTCTTGTTGATTGTAGGTGCACCTGCTGGATTGACTCCGACAATAAGAAGCTTGGGTGACGTTGATATTAACCGCCCCACAGCTGCGATCAGGAAACTCATCAACCTCCCAGGGGCTACTCTGGATGAAGCTTTTGAGAGACTTGATCTGTTGGTAGGTGCATCTGCTCGATCAATCATCTGATTTGTATCTTTATAATAATTCTAACTCTTTTGTTCTTTTGCAGAACTCAGCGGTTATGAATGTCGCAACCAAACTCTCCATGAGGGCGGGAGCAAAAGAAGCCTTAGCTGAAATATCTCGCTTGACGGCTACACTGGAGGCTGTAACCGCGGAGAGAGATGAGCTGAGAGAGCTCCTGACTTCGAAGAAAGCCTCTCTCAAAACCAAAATTGAGGATCTTCGCAAGGGGAAGCTGGAGATCAAAGGGCTGCAGGATCGATGTGAGGCACAGAGTCACGAGCTCGAATCCTTGAAGACTCGACTCTCCAAGGTTGAGGACGTGTCCTGTGGTCGCACCATCGAGATCCAAGAGCTGAAGCAACAACTTGCTACCCAGCACGCTGTCTTCACTGCCAGAGAAGAGACTTCGAAGAAGGCACTGGAGCACGCGTTGTCTGAGTGCAAGGTTTACAAGGAGACAGCAGAGAAGGCGGCAGAAGCGCTCAGGGCCCATGTTTCCAGTGTCCGATCCTCCAAGGCATCAGTGGCGAGTAAAGCTCGTCCTGGATCTGAAGGGGAGAAGTCGCATGCGAAGAGCGTGGCCAAGCCCTGAGACTTTTCTTCTTCTTCGTTGTTGTACTTGTAAATTTTTGAAATGTAACAGCTCCTTGTATCTGACATATTTTGATAATAAAAGATCTTCTTGGTGTTTGAAAATTGAATGTCTCTTGAATTGAATGCCTTTGACTATCATGATCTCAATAGTATTAGAATAGATACAATCTTTTGAATGTAACTTTGAAAATTGGACTGGAATTCGTATAACACTTGAATGTGAGGGGTTGAGTCGCAACTCAAGCACCCAAACCTGTTAAACGATGTAGAAATTGATTGAAATTGAATATTGAAATTTGAAAGTCAGTTTAACATTTGCCAGTAAGGGGTTGAGTCTCAACTCTAACACCCAAACTTGTTAAGACTTGATAACTTGAATGCGGTCAGTTTTTAACATTTGCTAGTAAGGGGTTGAGTCGCAACTCAACTCTCAAACTTGTTAAAAGACCTGGTAACTTGAATATGGATAACTTGAAACTGCTTCAGAACTTGAATTGAAAAATTGAACAGTTGCATATTTGAACACTTTGAAAGAGAACTTTATTCATCACAAAAGTTTACATCATGGGTAGAACATCTTAAGGTGTCTAGAATTCCAAGCTCGAGGCAATCTATCTCCTTCTGGTGTGATCAGTCTGTAAGAACCTTTGCTTCCTACTGATTCAATGATATATGGACCTTCCCAGTTGGGAGCAAGCTTTCCACTGCTATGCTCTTTGGTATTGTAGAAAACTGCTCTGAGAACTAAACTACCCACTGGGAACTGTCTCTTGTGGACTTTCTTGTCATAGGCTCTTTTGATCTTCTGTTGATACTTGGCTACACGAAGAGAAGCTTGATCTCGTAGTTCTTCAGAGAAGTCTAGATCATTGATCCGAAGTTCTTCATTGACTCCTTCTTCAACAGCTTTAGTTTTCAAAGTACTTGATATATTTTCTGTTGGGAGTATTGCTTCCGATCCATATGTTAGACGAAAGGGTGAGAACCCTGTGGATCTTCTCGGAGTTGTGCGATACCCCCAAAGAACTTCAGGTAGGACTTGCTCCCACAATCCTTTCTTGTCGTTGAGTTTCTTCTTGAGTATATCAAGTATAGCTCTGTTTGAGGCTTCAGCTTGACCATTGCATTGAGGATATCTTGGAGTTGAATAGAATAGCTTGATACCGTTGTTCAGGCAGAACTCTCGGAATTTGTCTGAGTCAAATTGAGCTCCATTGTCAGCAACAAGAACTTGAGGTGTGCCAAACCTTGAGAAGATGTTGTGCCGAATGAATTTGATCACTTCGTCGTCAGTCTCTCGAAAGAGGGGCACAGCTTCAACCCATTTGGTGAAGTAATCAGTAGCCAGCAGTAGATATTTCTTCTTGCTTGGAGTTGGAGGGAAAGGACCCAAGAAATCTAACCCCCATTGATGGAAAGGCCAGGGGCTTGATAATTGATGAAGTTCATCTGCAGGGAGATGGATAGCTCGAGCGTGTCGTTGGCAAGGCTCGCATCTTTGAACGACTTGTTGAGCATCCCTTGCCATTGTTGGCCAGTAGTACCCTTGTAGCTTCGTCTTGGCTTCAAGAGATCTTCCCCCCGAATGATTTCCACAAGCTCCAGAGTGGATATCAATCAGGATTGACTGTGCTTGCTCTGGACCAAGGCACTTGAGCAACATCCCGTTGTGAGATTTGAAGTACAGATCTTCTCCTTGAATAGTGTAGCATGGGAGCTTCCTTTGAAGTCTTCGGGCTTGATTTGGATCTTCTGGCATTTTGCCATGTTTGAAGAAGTCAAGAATTGGTCGTCTCCAATCTTCAAGCTGATCTCCACCCCCAGATCATTTTGTAGTAGTAAGGATCTGTTGATTGGGGATGGTCTTGGGCATTTCTTGATAATTGATCTGTACTTGCCTTCCTCCAAGCGAGTCTCCCAGAACTGAGGCAGCATTAGCTAAGGCATCTGCTTCTCGGTTTTCTGCTCTTGGAATTTGAACGAACTCAATTGTAGTAAAACGTTGTTGAAGACGTCGTACTAAAGCTAAGTAGAGTTGCATTCTTTCTTCACGAGCTGTGTACTCTCCATTGATTTGCCTTATGATCAACTGGGAGTCGCTATAGATGATGATTCGATCTACCCCCAGGGATTCTGCCATTTCGAGTCCGGAAATGAGTGCTTCGTATTCAGCTTCGTTGTTGGTGGCATTAAATCCAAGGAGAGTGGCCTTCTGGAGATGATCAAGTTCGGGGGATATTAAAACTATCCCAGTTCCCGAACCGATCGAACTTGATGCTCCATCAGTATAAAGCTTCCAAGGAGGAGTTGCAGCAATAACTTCAAGACTTGGATCAATTTTTGTTGCAGGATTGATCGGAGGATTATCCTTATCTTCCAAGCGCATGTCGACATCTTCTTCCCAAATGATGGGGTCTTCAACTGGAAAGTCAGCTAGAAAATCAGCAATTGCTTGACCTTTGATAGAAGTGCGAGATTCGAATTGAATCCCCAGAGCACTCATTTCGATCACCCATTTGGTCATTCGACCAGCTCGACCAGCTTTGTCAATGATATCTTTGAGCGAGTGTTCTGAAATGACAGTGATCTGGTGAGAGACGAAATATGGTTGGAGACGACGCGATGCAGTGAGCAAGGCCAGGATGACTTTCTCAGTTTTCGAATAGCGAGTTTCAGCCGGAAGAAGAGTGTGGCTGATGTAGTAGACTGGATGTTCGACGCCTTCTCTTCTACTGACTAAGACCGCGCTGATTGCTTGATCGGTCACGGCCAGATAGAGCCACAAGTCTTCTTTTGGCAATGGAGCAGTCAGGATGGGAGCTTGCACCAGATATTTCTTGATGCTTTGAAATGCCTCTTCACAGATTGGACTCCAGCCGGATGTATCCGCCTTTCGTAGTTTGTCGAAGAGGGGTTTGCATTTGTCGGAAGATTTTGAAATGAATCGATTGAGTGCTGCTAACCTTCCAGTGAGGCGTTGAACTTCTTTTCGATTTGTAGGTGAAGGCATATCGATGATGGCTCGAATTTGATCAGGATTGGCTTCAATACCCCTCCTGGTCACAAGATGACCCAGGAATTTGCCAGATTGAACTCCGAAAGCGCACTTGGCTGGATTGAGCTTCATTCGATACTTTCGAAGGACTTGGAAGGTTTTAGCCAGATCAGATAGATGTTTACTCCGAACGGAACTCTTGGTGAGGAGATCATCGACATATACTTCGACGTTGCGACCAATCTGATCTTCGAACATTTTGGTGACTAGCCTTTGATAGGTGGAACCAGCATTTTTGAGGCCGAATGGCATGACATTGTAGCAATAAAGGCCTCGGCTAGTCACAAAACATGTCTTCTCTTGATCATCAGCGTGGAGCGGAATTTGATTATATCCGGAATACCCATCCATGAAAGACAATAGCTCGTGGCCAGCAGTGGCGTCGACGAGTCTATCTATCCTTGGCATGGGAAAAGGATCTTTGGGGCAAGCCTTGTTGAGATTAGTAAAGTCGATGCAGACTCTGACTTTCCCATTCTTCTTTGGAACAGCCACTATATTAGAGATCCAAGTTGGATACTCTACTTCTCGGATGAATCCGGCTGCGAGTAGCTTGGTAATTTCTTCTTGAACAGCAACTTGCAGCTCTGGTCGAATGGTGCGAGGCTTTTGCTTGACAGGCTTCACCTCTTCTTTGATCGCAAGTCGGTGACAAGCGTCATCTGGATTGATACCAGGCATGTCTTCGAAACACCAAGCAAAGACGTCGATATTGGACTGGAGGAAGGATACCATGTCTTGCGCTTCTGCGTCGCTAAGACCGGTACCAATAAATGTTTGTCGAGGGAGATCTCCGCTGCCTATGTTGATCGGGATGATTTCTTCAATTGAAGGTGATGCTTCCCATTCGATTGGTGGAGGTTCGGTCAGCGGAATCTCCTTTGATTGCTATTTGGAAGAGGGACCAGCTTCATCTCGTGGCCGCTTTGGAGGAGCAATGTTAATCTTTCGATCTGTCTTTGCCGCAGCAGCTTCACAAGACCTTCCAGCTTGCTGATCGCCTCGAATGCAGACAATGCCTTCTCCAGTTGCAAACTTGAGTAGTTGATGGTAAGAGGAGGAGATGGCATTGATCTGATGGAGGAATGGTCGCCCAAGAATGGCGTTGTAGCTAGACGTTCCTTCGACGATTGCAAACCTCACCGAGACTCGAGTCTCTCGGCTGAGGTCGATGGTAAATCTGGATTCGCCCACTGTGATGCTTTGTTCACCATTGAAGCCGGTGATCACAGTCGGGACGACGTCGAGGCTTTGATACTTATGTCCCAGACGTTTGAAACAGTCTGAGAACATAATGTCGATGGAGCTTCCGGTGTCGATGAGGATCCGGTTGACAGTGCTGCCGTCGATAATGAGTTTCAAGACCAGAGGGTCTCGATGTGGAGTATGGACTCCTTGAAGATCGGTGTCGTTGAAGACGATTGATGGCCAAGAAAGACCTTCGATGGGTTTCTCGATCCAGGTATCTTCTTTGCCCGCAGTAGAACGAACGTGGAAGATGCGTCGAACTTGGCGATCCACCTCTTTCCCAGTCAGACTTTGATTGTGCAATGTTCCATGAATACCAAAAATATTGGCATTCACAGAGATAGTTTGCCGGTTAGAGGAGATTTGATGTACCCAACACACTTCTTTCCCCTTTGCAGAGGTCCGATGTTGATTGTGTCCGCCTCTAACAAACTCTTGAAGATGGCCTTCTCGCAATAGGTCTTCAAGATGGAATTTCAGCCGAAAACACCGATCGGTGGAATGGCCGTGACTTCGATGGAAGTCGCAGTAGACTGTTTTGTCTGCTGTGAATTTGGAATTCGGCTGAAGAGGATTAGGCCTCCGAACGAACTCTTCATGTTGAATGCGGTCGAGTATCTGTTCGACCGGCATATTCCACTCGGTGAAAGTGGTCTTCGTTGGAGATCGACGTCCATCATTCTTTGATCTTTTGTTGGCCGGAGGGGCTGCTGCTTCAGCGTTGTGAGCCTTTGCAGCATACTTAGGAGCTTCTCTTTCAGCAGGCCTTCTCTTAGTTTCTTGCCCTTTTCGAGTGACTTGATCGTCTTCCACCTCAATCTCTCTTTGAATTCGGTCAAACATTGCTCCCAGAGAAGGAGGGGGATTGCGGATGAAGTCGTTGTAGATGTGTAGATCGAAGCGGAGAGCGTTCTGGAAAGCCAACATGATGGCTTCATCATCCAGATGTCTTCCAGAGAGAGCAGCATGCTCATTGCGAAACCTCCTCGTGAAGCTGCGAAGAGTCTCGTCTGCACCCATCCGCAGTCGGTAGAGAGAGTCGAGTTTCTTTTCTGGCTTTAGATTGAGTTGATAGTGCTGCACAAAGAGGTTAGCCAAAACACCGAATTGGGTGATGGACCCAGCTCGGAGATTGTGATACCAGTCGAGCGAAGGCTCATCGAGACTTCCCGCAAAGGTGCGGCAGAGCACGTTGTTTTCCTCTTCGTGTGGTGTTAGAGCTTGCTTGAAAGCAAGTATATGGAGGCTTGGATCTCCTCTAATACAGTTGAATTTGGGGAGGATAGGAGTTCTCCATCCTCTTGGAAAGGTGGTCTCGAAGAGACTTCGATGTAGTGGCCCGGCAGAGGAGTAACCGTCCCTACGACCATGTCCTCGACCTAGAGGTGGGTCAAGAGGCAAGATCGCAAGGTCTTGCTCTGGCATTGAAGTGTTTGCCGGTCGAAGTCGGTGTCGAAGGTCCGATCCAAGTCCACGTTGGAGTGGAATGGAAGGGGAGACTCTACTCTTTGAAGGAGCGCCTTTCATTTGGTGCTTCCTTGGCATGTTGAGCTTCGATGGTGCTCTTTTGTCGCAGTTACGACCAGATGAGGATTGGGAGGACTCGTCTTCAAGACGATCCCAGACACTCTGCTTCCAAGGAGCAGCAGAGGGAGTTGGGTCGCGTCGAATCCTCTCGAGAGCATCAGTGCCCCTTGACCTCCATTGTTCGGAGTGAATTGAATGTCGAGGAGGATCAACCCTCTCACTTGCGGAGGGGATCGGAATAGCAATTCCAGCTTCGGAAGCTGCCTTCTTCAGAGCATCCCTCTCAGCAGTGAGGGTGGCGTTTTGCTTCGCCAATTGGAGTAGTTGGAAATCGATTGCAGAGATCTGGTAAGTCGATGGAGGATCTTCAGCAGGAGCAGGGACAGTCTGCCCAA
Source organism: Chamaelirium japonicum (assembly GCA_947650365.1). Classification (NCBI taxonomy): domain Eukaryota; kingdom Viridiplantae; phylum Streptophyta; class Magnoliopsida; order Liliales; family Melanthiaceae; genus Chamaelirium; species Chamaelirium japonicum. The sequence continues at coordinate 81,391,008 of OX393551.1, read as the reverse complement.
TTGATTGATGAGGATGAGGGGCGATCGGTCGATCGACTGATCTCCCGCTTCCTGAATGAACCCCCATCTCGGGGACAGCAAGGGGCTGCCCAAAATTGAGCCTTTGACTCATTGAACGAGTCTCAGGACGAGGTTGATGTTGAGTGTTACTTCCTTCTGGTTGACCCTGGTATTTGGTTCTCGCCATTCAGAGTGCGAAGGGTACAACGAGATTGCTGACGTCCGATCAGTTGTCTGATCAACCGAGGGGGCGAGGAAGTTTGGCTATTGATCTGGTAGTCGAAGTAGAGAGGACACGGCTTCTCGCTCGAATCCCACAGACGGCGCCAAACTGTGGGGGAAAATCTTCGTGCCGACCCGAAGATTCTCGCAGCACCAGTCAATTGAAGTCGAAGTTGATGTCGAAGATCGTTGATCGATCTGTTGATTGAAGTCGAAGCCTTTTGATATGCAAACAGAGGAATGCAATCAGAGAAATTGTGACACGAGATGTGATCTCGGAGTTCAGCCGAAGCCTACGTCTCCGTGCTATAGGGAGCAACCCGAATTCACTAACACTTCTGTTGAAGTGACCTCGACAGGCCGAGTGTCACTGGAGATCTTCTGATCCCTTCGAAAGAGAAAAGAAGATCAACGAGAGATGGTAGATCGGAGTTAGAAAATCCCAGAGCTCTGGTTCTGAAAGTCAGATCTCAGAGTGGAAATCAGAATTCAGGATTTTAGATTTTCGATCCTTTTACATTCGAAGGCTCTGCTATTTATAGGATTCTCTAGACTCGTGAGCCTACCGGGCAGGGCCGGTAGGTCCCGTGGTAGTCCTCGTGGGCCCACCAGGCAGGGCCGGTGGGTCCCGTAGTAGTCTTCGTGGGCCCACCAGGCAGGGCCGGTGGGTCCCGTGGTAATCCTCGTGGGCCCACCAGGCAGGGCCGGTGGGTCCCGTGGTAGTCCTCGTGGGCCCACCAGGCAGGGCCGGTGGGTCCCGTGGTAGTCCTCGTGGGCCCACCAGGCAGGACCGGTGGGTCCCGTGGTAGTCCTCGTGGGCCCACCAGGCAGGGCCGGTGGGTCCCGTGGTGGATACATGCCAAAATTTGCACCCACAAACACAGAACGTAGTTAGAGGAAGCGAGAAGTCTAAGCCTACGCTCCGTGAGTGCTTCGCACTAGTGCACGGTAGATGCGTAGCTACGTGTGTGCACTAAGGGGAAATCCTAGGTTAGTGCAGAGACGCATGTAGCAATTCCTTGTCATAAGTGGACTTTGCCACATGGGTGCGATGCACCGGGACATGTTGCGAGTTGACTAGTTGACTTCACTAGGGGCATCCTATGGGAACCTCAGGGAATAGTGAAATCACTGGTGCACTTCACTTATGTGTGTCTTGCAAAGTCTCGTACACGGGAACGGCCAACTAGTGACATAAGGGCGTTTTGGTCATACCATGCGTCACTATGTACTAGAGGGGCCGGCCCTAAGTATTAAGAGACTGGTCAAGGCCGGTCCTATTGGTTTCAGGAGGTTGTTGCCTTCAATGAAAGGGCCGGTCATGAGGCGCAGAAAATGGGCTAGTTTTGACCGTTTTCAAAAACAAGGAAAAGATAAAGATAAAATAAGAGATATATAGGGAGAGGTTTGAATCAGTCAATCCTATCCGCACTAGGCTTATCCATAAACCTAGGGCCGGCTCTATATAAGGGATAGGGGAGAGGGAAGGCCGGCCATGCATATTGCAAGCCCTAAGGGGCCGACCATGCTATGGGGAAGCCCTAGCCACCCCCTCTCCTCTCTTATATTCTCTCTCTCTCTTGCTTGCGCCATTAGATGGTGACTCATCTTTCTCGCATGGTGTTTCGTAGAAGGAGAAAGCTCGTCGGATGGAGGCACTCAGAGATCCATCGACGAGGTGCTATGCATCGTGTGAGATCGGGTGAACTAGAAGGCATCTCCCGCAACCTTTTGCTGTCCAGAATCTATACAGAAAATCAGCATTGTTTCTATGATTCTGCGTGTTACAGAAGTCCAAACGAGATAAAACTTATTGCAAAAGTTGCGTCTCGAAGTTGGCTACCTGCAGTCCAAATTTCAGCCCAATCAGAGTTCGAATCAGAAAGTTATGGCTGTTGCACCGAAGCTATATCGAGCAGATCCGATCCCGTCTCCATCAACAAAGAAGAAATTTGTCGCGGTGAAAGAATCCGCACGCAGGTATGATCTCTAACATGTAGATCTAGCATAGATAGAACATGCATACATGCTAGATTGTTCTTTCACGTTAGATCGTCGTTAGGGGTTCGCGTAGTTGCCATGCTAGATACATACACGCATATGTAGATCGGTTCGATAAAAATTTTAATATGTAACGCACACCGCTCACGATCCTCGGACCTATTCTTTGCTTCCGCTGCGGGCCTCTGCCATGGATTTACTTCCAACAAATTTGAGCTAGGCTCTCGACTTGGTAGCGTTACTATTAAGTTCCTTTTTCGCAACAAGGGAACCACTCCGTTCTTTATGCTCGGGATACAAACTCTAGACATACTACCCTAGTGACCGAAAAGAGAGATTGATCTTTCACCATAAGGCACTCTCGCCCAACTTGCTTTCTACAGGGTCTAAACCCCAGGATTAGGTCACTCTACCTTTATTTTCCCACGGAAAACAACTCGTGATCCTCCCTACTCATGTCGGTCTATACACAACTAGGGGTTCACTTACCTACGGTGTGCATGCGGATCTAAACCGAGAGCCAGTCGGGCAACTAGCTAGGCTGCCATGATGCCATAACAGATACTAAAGAAGAGAAAAATCAAGGTTTTCAAAAATCGAATAAAATCATAGTACTCATAGTGCTTTTTATCCTCTTCTTGCATCTAGGGTGATATACAATCATCTCTAGCCATGCAAATAAGGATGATAACACAAACTTCGTAAAACCTCGCAAACCAGATGTTCTTCCTAATTGATCAGTCTCTACTCATAGCGTAAAACATGAACAATATATCTTGGGGTACAATCCTGATTAAAGGGGACAACATTCGGCCAAAACGGTGCCGAGAAACTCTAGGCAGCGCTAAAAACACAACGACCATGACTAACAGTGAATCTACTACCATCTCTAAACAACTAACATATAAGTAATACAACAAAAATGTTATTTACCAACTTGGCAAATCTAAAAAGGTGTATGTCCAAGATCCCTAACTAAGCATGCCACATATCAAGTGAATAAATTTATTTTTAATTAAAATATTTACATGCAGTACAACTAACATATTGGAGCGTGACTATTGACTGTGTGTCGCTCCGCTCCTAAACCGGCCTGGTACAGTATGAAATTACATACAATAGACTATGTAAGTACAACTATTGCTACGGCACGTGTGGGGTTTGATAGTGACGGTGATTCAGGCCTTAAGGTGGTCAGACGTCTGGATCGACATGGATGATCAGGTTGAAGTACCCCTCTGAAATTTAGGAAAGGTCGAACCACTAGTTAAGATTATCGTGGTTGTGAGAGACTAAGAATAAGCTTTTTGTTGCCACCGATTTCATGCGATCGGAGCACGTATGTGTTTGATATTGTAAAAAAAACACGTTATTTGATGTGAGAACTAAAGTGGTTTGATCAAATCCAAAATTGTACTAGGTTTGGTCCAAATTGGATCGGGTCGTGATTAAGTCAAGATTCATGGGTCAGGTTTGGGTTGGGTTAGGCATAATCTTATGGGTTAATCCAAATCTATTTACGAGAAGGTTGGGTGCTCAAACGAAAATACTAATTAAGAACCCTATTGAATAGGGTGTACTTTAACAAAAAGTGGTGTAATATATATACACTAGTGCATGCCCGTCCTTGTCGGCACTGCAACGGGCCGCCTTCGGCGGCAACGTACACAACTGTCAGCAATGTAGCGGGCCGCCTTCGGCAGCAAGACACCCCCGGACATCACCATCTCCATCCCCACCCCCACTATCGTATGCGGCGACAACACACCTGAACGTCTTTGGCAACAAAACACTTTCGGGGGCAACACCGGCCCCGCCCCGACGGACCGACAACCCCGACACCACCACCAGCAGCCATTGTTGTGACATTCGCTACCACCTAAGCGACCGCCTTTGATGGTAATACACCTGCACGCCGCCATCAAACCACCGAACCAAAAACACTGAACGCCGCCGCCGGAACTGCTCACCATCGCCGAACCGAACCAAACCTAAACCTACCCCTAACCCTAAGATCTACAGACCATGGAATGAACCCTAGACCTAGGAACTGCAACCGAACCACTAAACCGCCGCCGTTGGACCAGAGCGTAACTGTAAGGAGCGTAGGCCGGGATTGAAGCATGAAGATGCCCGGCCTCCTTTAGAGAAGGAGACGACGTCGCATGAGCGTAGGCCGGAGACGAAGCATGGACCGAAGGCGGGGTCTTTTTCGGTTGGTAGACGAAGGCAGTCCCGGCTTCTCCTCTCGCTCAGATATGGGATGAGAAGGAGGGAGAGGTTGGTGGTGGTGGGGGGGGGGGGGTTGTATTGGTGCATGGAAGCTGGAAAGATTTGGTGAGATTATTACGGGATGAAAAAAACACTCCCCAGCGTTTAATGCGGTGAATTAATCGAGGGATGCCAAATCATCTGTGATTGGAAGGTGATCATGCGGTCAGTTTCGCGGGTTGAATTCGTTTCCTTTTATGGCGAATTTGAACTGATACGGCTGGCTCGCGTAGGTGCTAATTATTCAGCGTATAATAATGCGAATTAGAACTGAGTTCAGATCTTCTCCAATCGGTCGGCCCCGATCGGTGGGCCTCAAGGCAAATCATGGCCGTTGATGGATCTAGCTAGGCCTCTACGTGCTAACAATTGAACATGTTGTTTTGACTAACAACAATTAGTGGATAATTTATTAGAGCCATTTAATTATTTATAGCAATTAATGTTTTAAAAATAATAATTTAATGATATTTCAGTCCCGGGTGGCTGAATGGAATGGAAGGAAGGCAACCCATATCTTCTGCCACCTCAGGAAATTTCAGTATGTAGTGGTAGCACAAGGGCTAATTATTTATTAGAAAATAATGATGGATAATTTGTACAGAATAAATGAAGGATTCCACCATCCCATACCAACCATTCATAGCAACAAATTTCATTCAATCCCGGGTGGCTAAATGGAAAAATCACCTTCGAAGATGTGATACCATTTATGCGGATTATACGGATAAATGGAATGCAGAACATTGGGTACGTGCATGCATGAATCACTATGTATATGAAGGGCACAGATGGAGATTGGGGGAAGAGAGAGTAAACGGCTGTGATCGCGTGCACGTGAGAGTTTTGTCTAGTCAGCAATGTTTATTTTTGTCTAGTCAGCTTTTGTAACATCCCAAAATAAGTTAACAATTTAAATCTATATAATAAGAATTTTTGATAAAAAAATTCAAAATAAAAATCAGACTGCGCCATTACGTCCGTCTCGTCGAAACAATAAAAAAACCTATAGAAACTTTTACGTTTTGAACACATTTAGAGCATTTAAAAATTAAAAAAAAAAATAGCCAATGGAAGGTTTTGAACCAGGGACTCTACAAAATTTTAACTTTTTCCCTCTAACCAGAAAACCCTTAAAACTTTTCTATTTAACCATCAGAAAAGTAATTATTATAGTAAAGGAGGGAGACCAAAAGACATCTAAACCGTAGACCTTTCATTTCCGATCGGACGGGAACAGTCGCGCAGCTAAAACAGTAAAGGGGCTGTTTTTCATTTAAGGCCCTGGGACTTTTGGTATTCCTGAAAGGCCTATATAAACCCCCCCTCTATAACAGAATTCTTCACCCAAGTCCCACCTCGATATCCGTGCCCACCCAACCACCACCTACAAAACCCCCGTCGTCAACCGCCGCCGCCCGCCGCCGGTCGCCACCGTCCGCCGGCGCCGGCGCCGCCAGGTCACCGCCGCCGGTCGCCGCCGGTCGCCGCCTCCTGCCGCCGGTCGTTGCCCGCCACCGGTCAGCACCTATAACCAATAAGTTTTTTTATTTTTATTAAACACGGTGGACCGAATCCCATTAAACCATTAAACACTGTGGGCCGAAGTCCATTAAGCCCGTTAAACACTGTGGGCCGAAGCCCATTAAAAAACGTTGGCCGAAGCCCAATAAACACAAATTAAACTGTGATAAAACAACTCTACCTTTGGTAACTGAACCGTTATTACTGAAAGCAACATGACCTTTTTACTAAAGGCAGACCACCCATTTAAATTCCACAAATACCGACTATTTTGGCCATACCGGGAGCAAACGAACTCCAAATTGAGTTTCGTCTGCGGCCACGGTTTCGGAATGAAAAACTCTACAAACTGAGTATAAATTCAAAGTATTTTATAAATGACCAAAATACCCCTAAAGGATAAAATCTAATAAATAAAGTAGTTTAAGTAAACAAACATAAGGAGTCCTCATCGGAATTCGTTTCCGGTGAATCCTTGTAAAAGTTATGGTAAAAACTAACAAAATCTAATAATATATTTCAGGTTGTGAGCTTTCTAAGGCATCCTCATCAGAAGAAAGATTCTTCGACGCTTCAGGTAGGGAACTAAACTGAGTTATTCATGCTAAGTGTATGATATTGAATAACGGTAGATTGCTATGGATTTGTAAATTTTTGAGATATGTGATCACTTATTTGGGCGTGGGTCTAGCCCTGGCTGAGGCCAAAAAGTAACATGGGTGTGGGTCTAGCCCTAGCTGAGGCCAAAAAGTAACCTGGGTGTGGGTCTAGCCCTGGCTAAGGCCAAAAAGTAACCTAGGTGTGGGGCTAGCCTAGTCTGATGACTAAAAGAACCTAGGTGTGGGGCTAGTCTTGTTGCGGACAAAAAGTACCCGGGTAAGGCTTAAGATTCCTACCCTGGCTAAGGCCAAAAAGGGAATCGGGTGATCAATATTTTTTTTTATTTACTATTTATAGTCATGTTCACTACTTCTTTAGTACATATATCTTAGCATGAATAAAACTAAGTTATTAGGTGAGTCAGTGGATTAGAATCACCCCCCTACAGGTGTTATGAACCCTACAGAGACTGATCATACAGGACAAGAAGAAGGTGAGGAGCTAATGGAGAATGAACCCGAGGGAGTTGAAGATCCGCTCTACACACTATACTATGAGGATGCGGGAGCAGAGATATGAAGCGTTAATGTTACAATTAAACCTTAGGCTTTTATATTTTTCAAGAAATGTATCAAACCCTTATATTATTGAATAAAATGCTCAGTTAATTTCCATATTTGATGGAATTTAATTTATATCAAGTTTTACTTCTAGCACCTAAGTGTTATACGGGTTGAATTAATCCGTAAAATACCAGGGCGTTACTGCTTTTGGTTCCATTTTGTCCTAGTCAGCACAAAACCGTCGTGCCATGTTATATAGACTAGTGCATGCCTGTGCCTGTTGGCACTGCAACGGGCCGCCTTTGGCGGCAACACATCTGTCGGCACTGTAGCGGGTCGCCTTCGGCGGCAACACACCTGAACGCATTCGACAACAAAACACTTTCGACGACAAACGCCGGCATTCATATGGACACCCAAAATTTCAGCAGGCGGGTTTATAGCCGTTGATGCCAACAACGATCACAGGATGAATGGTCAGGTTAAGTGCAATTTAAATCGGTTAGGATTTTAGGGATTTAGTGCAATGTAAATGGGTCGGGATTTGAAGCCAAGGAAAGAGAGTTGGTTGATGGGGAAATAGAGATTGTGCGTTGATTTTTGAACGAATGGTTAGATCTATTCGGTTCATTTTTGTCCAGTCAGCTTCTGTTTTGTCCTAGTCAACAAAAAACCGACGTGCTATGTTATATAAATATACATAATGACTAGGAATTGAATCTGTTGCCGAGGGTTACTTTAAGGTTGACTAGGAATGTCAGTGTTGAAAGAGGGGTACAAATATTAAAGTTTGAGTGGCTAAAAAGAGAATAGGAATTCCCAATACCCATTGAGCAATAGTAGTTGTGTACGCCTTTGTCTTCTTCATGTGATCACCAAACAGGGAATGGGTTTCTATGAAACCATAGGGCCACGCCACCCATGTCCGACCACCCTAGTGCCGATCGGCAGCATGGGTTTGGTCCGGTAAATACCCGGAAATTTTTAATCTGATAGAAGCTGAATTGAAGGGGGGCAAAATGTTGTTTTTAACTATAGGAGGTTAAAACGTTTTTGAGCTAAATTCTAGAAACAGGGGGGACAAAATATAATTTATCTAAAAAAATAATTCTATACAGCTTGTTTGTCAAACTTTTGGTTGCCAACTTCAAATGGAGGTAGTCAGCACCAGCCGCCACCGCCCCACCGGTCACCACCCCCGCCAGTCAATGTCCACCGCCATGCTGCCGACCACCACCCCACCGCCAGATGGGCCACTCGTCGCCTCCGACCACCACCCGTCATCGCCGCCCGTATTGGTGACCCACGACTGGCCTCGCCGTCCGTCGGCCACCACCCGTTGCTGGCCACCGATGCCCACTACTGTCCGACCGACATCCACCACCGTCTACCCCACCACCTGGGCACGTGACATCTCTGTAGAGTTCATCACATGGTCCTTAGTGAATGGGAATCAGGACCTACTTTCAGGTTTTTGGGGGTATGTATGAAATCCCCCCCCCCCCCCCCTGCAATAAAAAAAAGAATCTGGAATCTACTCTTTATAACCCGTGCACCCCGATCGAGTCGGCCAGTTATAGCTCCAAATTTTCGAAGGACTCCGAAGATCAAAATTCTCCTCCACTCGAGGCAAAATCCTAATAGATCTTTTGTTGCACGATCGAAGAAAGGGTATGGATGTTGTCACGCAGCCTACCGAAGCCTTCGACTGTGAGGCAACGACTGTAATTGCTTTTTAATAATTATGCCCCCTTGAGAAAAAATCCTAGGTCCGCCACTGGAGGTCACAACGAGTTTGTTTTTCCTATTACTTCGCTTAGAAATCATCAAAAACCATACCACTTGTGTTCAATTTGTTGTGACATCCTTGTTGCATGTTGCTGTGAGTTTGCTTTCTCTTTGCTTCCCCGAATATCATTGAAAATTTCATCACTTGCTTCCTTTTTGCCATGGAATCTTTTATCGGAGGTTGAACCGTATATCACTGGAGGTTGTTGGTGGTTTACTTTTCGTGCATGTTGTAAAGCCAGAAGTCATCCAAAAATGAAACACAAGGTATCAAGAAAGGAGTGTCTATTTCTCGAAACAAGATCTTTGCATCAATCATTGGGTGACACAAGATTTTGCATCAACCTAAGAAACTTGCATTGGAGACTTATCAGGTTTCATAAAGAAATGATACATACCGTTCTTAAGTAGTTTTGTCAAAAATAAAAAATAAAATAAAATATGAGTGTGCAGTGATTTTGCATGTGAAAGAGGTCGTAAAAGTAAAGCAAACAAACTTCTTAATCATAATAGTTGACATGTAACGGAGAAGATGTCGGGGATTTTTGACTTATGCTCCCTGGTGGGACCTATGCTTTACTGATTGATGCCATGGTGTGGTGGAATCGATCCTAGCCGTCCAATAGACCAAGCCTTTTGCAATCAATCATTCCTCAACTAAAAGAGGGACCGTTCACGCAAAGTTGCTTCGTGGGACCACAAAGCTCTCTCTCTCTGCTCTTTGGTTCTGTTCTGTTGACCCTCCTATCTCTCATTCAGTTGGGCCCACCAGTGTGGACGCTATACCAAATCGTGTCCCCGCCGAAAAAGCATAAAAAAGAAAAAGAATAATTAGACAATTCTGTTCAGCCATCCACTTTTTCCACCCGATTGGGGCCATCTTGGCTTGGCATCTGATCACAGCAGTCACTTTGCCTATCAATTGGGGTGGGTGTGATTCACCGATCAAAGCTGGCTATAATGGACGGTTGTGATCAGGTGCCACATCACGGCTGCCCCATTTTGTTGAAAAAAAAAATGGCTGTAAAGCATTTTCCAAATAATTATGTACCAGAATAAAGGAATACTAAATAGAAAATGCTAGGTTGGGACAATATCTGGATGTTGAATAATGATCAATGCCCACCAAGTGATTGGGGAGTTGGTACGCAACTGATGCTTTGATGAGAAGATTGTGGATTCAACTAACACCCCCTCCCCCCCCCCCCAACCACACACACACACAGTGGTAGTCAGGAGTGTGTTGGTAAATTTGAAGTAGGCTGGTGTGCATTTTCGAAGGGATTATTCTAAGCCCGAAGTGGATCCATTACCCGAAATGTATATGGGCACCCACCGATGTCAAGATAAATAGATAATAATAATAATAAGCAAAGGACGTATTCAATGTGCGTGAACTCGATCCGATTTAACAGAGGAAGAGAAGAAATGAGAGACGGAAGCGTCGGACTAAACATGCTATAAGGTTAGGGATGTTTGCATTAGTTTTGAAATATCAGATTTTTTGAAATATCAAAATTAAGTTTTGTGGAGATACCGTTTCAACTTATCCAGAATCAGTTCTGGAATTATTACACCATTTGAGCATTTGGCAATAAAATTAGCTTTAATTGTAAAATCACTTTTGAATTTATCTCCTCCTTCTAAACTATTTTTTTTTATAAAATATTATCTATAACATATTCTCAGTCTCAGTACGACATTCTCTTTTAATAACATTTTCTCTCTCTATAATTATCTTTCTACAACATTGTTTATATGATATTCTCTCTATCGATCTATATATCCTCTCGATAGTATTTTTTGGGGCAAATTACAAAAACCTTTCATGAACTATACACCACATTACATATTGGTCCCTCGACTTTTTTTAAAAATAATTTGATCCCTGAACTATGTTCCATTTAGCCCCGTCCATCAACTTTTTATCCCAAAAAATATCCTAATCAATTTCCAATAAGGCTCAAAATTGTTTAAGAATATTTAACTTATGTTTACTAGGACAAGGATATTTTTATAATAAAAGTTGATAGAGGTGGCTAAATGTAGATAGAGCATAATTCATGGATCAAATTGTTTAAGAAAAAGTTGAGGTACCAATATGAAATGAGGTGTATACTTTAGGGGGGGGGGGGGATGTAATTCACCATATTTTCTTTTTAGTATTTTCTCTCTCTACAATATTTTTGTGGGAGCAGTTTTTTCGGGAGGACCACACCCACAAGCATGGTCGCCTTATTCCATTGAAGTAGCAACTTGAAACTCATCTCTCTTCTCTACCTTGCACAGATCGAGACGATGTTGACGATCGAGGGCTTCAACTCGTGGAGTTACAACACCCGACAAACACCCTCCGATTCGAGCGTAGGGGTTAAAAAGATCTGAGACCCTTAAGTGGGTACTCCCAGATGGATCGTGAAGTTCTTGGTGGATGTGAGTTTAAGTGAGTATGTGTGTGCGCGGTCGCGTGTGTGAGAGAAAGTAATAACTTGATGATTTGTTCATATAAACTGAAAAAAACTTTAATCCATAGGTTTACAAAGAATCAACATATTTCTTAGTAACCCACCCCTTCTTTTATAGGAGGACTGGAGGAAGAGGGCCTCTCATTACATGACACATGTCTCCCACGTAATGATTTTTTGTTGGATACACATCTTGTATATCCCTCCTTAACAGTTGTATCTTGTAGGTCGGTGCTGGGTCTTACGTCATGGTTTTGTCCGGAAGTCATCCTTTGAGTAATCCGAAGCCTATTGTTTCCCCTTGCAGATAAGGCTACCATATATTACCTTTTAAACTGCTCTCGGTGCCTGTTTCCAAAGTTATTTGACCGGGATCGATAGGGCCACCATTTTTTCTATGGGTGGGGCTAGATACAATCCATGAAATACCTCAGACAACCCCTATCTAAAGGCCATCCTATGTTTTGCCAAAGATAGCCCACATCTAAAGGTCACGCCCTTTTATGCTATTGTTGTGCGTGTACAAACCGTCGCTGCCAACCCATGCACCACCGTCGGCATGTCCCCTCCTCCTCATTCCCTTCTCCCATCCTCCTCATTCCCTTCTTCTTCCTCCTCCTTTCTCCCCCTCTTCCTCTTTCCCTCCTCGATTTTTCCTCTCCTTCTTCTTCCTCCTCCTCCCTCTCCACCTAGAAATAACACTTCAGCCACACCTGGCTGAATGCACCTGTGCATTCGGCCAGGGATGGATCCAGGGGGGCGTGTGGGGGCGATCACCCCCCCTAGATTCGAAAGAGAACTCCTTATTATAGTAGTATTAGCTAGGATTATTTTTAAATTATATAAGTTTGCCTCTCCTAAATTTTTAACAAAATTTAAGACCCCCCCCCCCCCCCCCCCCCCCAAGATTTTTCTAACATTCGCCCCCCCTAGGTTTGATTCTTGGATCCGTCCCTGCATTCGGCCACTCTAGTACCATGTTCGATTGTCTTGGCCTTCTCTGTGCATTTTATCGAGGTGGCCGAATATACAAAAGATGCATTCAGCCTAATACGATCGCATTCAGCCTAATAAGGCTGAGTATTGCGATTTCCAAGATGATGAGGAGGAGGAGGAGAGGAGGAGGAAGAAGGGAAGGAGGAGGAAGTAGCGATGGTGGGTTGCACAGAAGCGGCAAGGGACTACAAATTAATAACAAAAGAAGAGAATCAATGAAAACGTGCACAGACCCAGCCTTTTTGTATATCACCCAGATGTACGTAAATGTACTGCAACGCTACATTTATATCATATTTAGAATCTCAAAATTAAACGTTTTTTATTTTAGACCCCTTTGAACACGTCAATACACTGTACAGCGTGCATGATAAAGTCGGGGTTCGACTTCGCTCCCATAACGAAAAACGGCCAGTAACTGGTCTATAGTGCCCAACCGTTCGATGCGGAATCAGTGGCAACAATAACCGCTCTTTGACCGAAGTCCCTTTCGTATCGCAACCGTTGATTTGGCATCGCACGGATTGGTACCTACTAGCCAGTAACTGGCCGATCTTGTTACTGGAGTGGAGTCGAGCCTGATAAAAGCAGATGTTGTCATTAGATGCTCGGGATAAGCAGTGCACGATCTTTACATTTCCACCATTCTCTGTCTGTCTCTCTCTCTAAACTCTTGAGGAAAAACAAGAGTGAGAAAATGGGGAGGAGTGAGAGTCGGAAGCCTGGTTTGCTCCTGGCGAGCTGCTACGCCGTCCTCCTCCTGCTCTCCGGCGGGGCGCCGGCGGCGTCGGCGGGCGGCCCGATAAAGACGGTGGTTGTGCTGGTGATGGAGAACCGGTCCTTCGACCACATGCTGGGGTGGATGAAGCGGCTCAACCCGGCGATCGACGGGGTGACGGGGTCGGAGTGGAACCCGGCCTCGGCGTCGGACCCCGGGTCGCCACGCGTCTACTTCGGGGACGGGGCGCACTACGTGGACCCGGACCCGGGCCACTCGTTCCAGGCCATCCGGGAGCAGATCTTCGGATCCAACGACACGTCGGCGTCGCCGGCGCCGATGAACGGCTTCGTCCAGCAGGCCTCGTCGATGTCGGCGCCCAACATGTCGGCCAGCGTCATGAACGGGTTCCGGCCGGAGATGGTGGCGGTGTACCAGGCGCTCGTGCAGGAGTTCGCGGTGTTCGACCGGTGGTTCGCGTCGGTGCCGGCGTCCACCCAGCCCAACCGCCTCTACGTCCACTCCGCCACATCCCACGGCGCCACCAGCAACATCGCTAGGCAAGCCCCACCGCCATCCTCCCTCTTTTTTTCATTTAAGGGTAAATTACACATTACCCCCCCTGAGTTTAGCTCAAAAACAGTTAACCCCCCTATAGTTTAAAGACTACATTTTGCCCCCCTTCAATTCGGTTTTGATCAGATAAAAATTACCGAATGAGGAAATTAAGTAGTTGACAGAAGGGGTTATTGTGCTAACATTTCATTTCAAACTTTAGGGTGTGATTTGGGACAAAATAAACTAAAGGGGGGTAAAGTGTTTTTTGACAAAACTTCAGGGGGCAAAGTGTAATTTACCAATGATTTAAAACATCAACTAAATAATATTTAATCAAAAGAGGCATTAGCTCTTCCTTTTGACTATCAATCTATGTTGGTGGATTTGGAAACCATAGTTGATGGTGTGGGACCCGCCTTTCAGCCCAATTAGAGGAGGGTTTTTCCCACACCAAGTCTTTGGGTGGTGGAACAAGAGGCTCAACTTTGGCCTAATGAAATCTGATTAGAATAATCTAAATCCAACATGTATGCTTTTGTTGGAGTCTGCATCAGATCAGAATAAAGCTCCCCAATATTGCAAACCATGATTTATGCTGGATTTTGATGGTTCAAATTTCATTAGGGAAAATTACAAATGAAACCCGGTTTGATCGATTATCACATTTACCACCCTCATGTTTAAAACCCAACAAAGGCCCCCGGTTTTGATTTCCTTGCACGAACACCCTCATGTTTTTTATTTCCTTGCATGATGTTTTTTTGATTGAAAGGCATGAGATTCTAGTTAGGAGTGTGCATCGGTTCGGTTCCATTGGTTTGGCCTCAAACTTGAACCTAACCAACCATACCAATTAAGTACTAAAATCAAACCAAACCAATTTTGATCGGTTTGGTTCGGTCGGTTCCATAGGATTTTTATTTGCTCTTTTCATAATGATAATATGCACATCTCCATTTACCTCTCAACCTCAATAATGAAACACAAAGAAAAATTGGTCTTTCAAAACTAAGTATTGTACATTCCAAAAAGTAAAAGCATATGTAAGTCGTGGCGTTGGGCTGGATTCAAGGGAGAAGGAAGATGAGAGGAGAAAGAACAAGGGAGGAGGAAGGGGATGAAAAGGAAAGGGAAAAACTCACTAGACCATGGCACTGATTGCTCGCGCCGAATCGTCACCGGAAGATAGAGAAAGGAAAGGAGGGGATTGCAGAGGAGTCGGAGCGTTGGGTAGGATTTTGAGGGGTCGCGACGTCACCCCTCCATCGCGAGTTGGTTTGAACTTCGGATTCCATTGATACTAAAATAATAAAATTTGGGTAGGTTTTTAAACCCTTGATCCTAGTTGGTTCGGTTCAGTCTGGCTCGGATTCCATCTACTATATACTTGATCCGAACTGACCAGGTCGTTTTTTTAAAAATCTAAAACCAACCCAAACCATATATAAGAATAACCAACTCAAATTGCATGGTTTGGCTTGATTTGGTTTGATTAATCGGTTTGGTTGGTTTTTTGCACACCCCTAATTCTAGTAGGGTCTGGAGAACCTTTCAAGCTACTAGATCTTTAACCACAGCCCCACGGCAATGTTCATATATGCACCACATGCCATATTCCTTAAATAGCCCATGGTTACCTCAAAAAAAAAAAAACTCATGGCTATTGTCCCTATTGGGCCAAATAAGATCTCCATATAAGCAACTTGTTGTCCCTGTTTTAGTTTTAAGAGGTGAGGAAAATAGGTGAGAGAAAAGGTATAGGAGAGAGGAAAAAATTATTTGGTTTGAGTATGAATTAAGCTACTCAGTTTTGGGGTTCAACATCCCGTCTCCACGTGTCTTTCCGGGGGATCTCAGGATAAGTCATCTTTAGCTTCCTACGACAATGATTCAAATTGTCATGAGTTCGGATTCGTATTACTGGCATCCTGTTAAGCCACTGCTGTGAGACATTTTTCCATGTGTACGTGGTATTACGCAAGACATTTTTTCTCATGTTCTCCTCTCTTTTGTCTTTCTAGATACCTTATGCAAAAAAAAACTGGCTAATTCACTCCATATTCAGCTGAATATGCATAAATTTGATACATTTGGCCATGATCTGACATGATCGGATCCAAAACATATTTCATCCATCATATCTACTTGCAGGTTACATCAATACATATAAAGTACTAAATCATACAAAGAATAAAAATGAATAAACGAAGACATAAAGGAAATGTAAAAGAATAGATTTGTTGGAATGTATATGCCCCTTCATAGACCTCTATGCTAATTATTTTAATGAAAATAGATAATCTGCCTTCTGTCTAAATTGTATATTGAAAGAAACATATGCATATACTCGCTCGGCATTCGCTGATTAAATTGATTTGACTAGGTATATTTAAAGATAGGAATTTCAGGAGAGACAACAGAAGGAAACTCCATGCGGACTTGCTGGTGATTAAAGCGTAAATACCTGTAAATATTCCTAGATGGTAGTGTTAACGGATAGTCCCACATCGGTAAGGGAGGCACCCATCACCCGCTTAATATACCCGCTGTGGACCTCCCCTTACAACCCAAGTTTTGAGGTGTGAGGGTATCTAACATGGTATCAGAGCTAGCCCGTCTCCTGCTCCTCCTCCCGCTCCGGGTGCTCCCCACCGATCGTGCCTTGCCACGCGTGCTCCGCGTGAGGGGGGATGTTAACGGATACTCCCACATCGGTAAGGGAGGCACCCATCACCCGCTTAATATACCCGCTGTGGACCTCCCCTTACAACCCGAGTTTTGAGGTGTGAGGGTATCTAACAGGTAGTTTGCCACGGTTTTTTATCCGTTTTGTTTAATATATTTATACATTTTGAACGATAATTTCAGATTCACATATTACATCAGTTTATACATATAGTCTGACACACACATTTTGTAGTTTGACAAGCTAATGATCCAAACAAAAAATGAACATTGCAGTATGCTGGCGATGGGGTACCCGCAGAGGACAATTTTTGAGAACATTGATGATGCAGGGCTGTCTTTCGGCATCTACTACCAGAACCTTCCTGCCACCCTCTTCTATCGCAATCTTCGCAAGCTCAAGTACCTCACTAAGTTCCGCTCCTATGATCTTGAGTTCAAGGCACATGCTAGCAAGGGCTCCCTCCCCAACTACGTCGTCGTTGAGCAACGCTACCTAGACTCTAAGCTTAAACCAGCCAGTGACGATCACCCCTCCCACGATGTCTACCAAGGCCAGATGTTCATCAAGGAGGTGTATGAAGCCCTACGCTTAAGCCCCCAGTGGAATCAGACCCTCTTTCTCATTACATACGATGAGCATGGCGGCTTCTATGACCATGTTCCCACCCCTGTTAGGGGTGTCCCCAGCCCCGATGGGATTGTTGGCCCTGATCCCTTCTTCTTCACATTTGATCGCCTGGGTGTCAGGGTCCCGACCATCATGGTTTCTCCTTGGATTGAAAAGGGTACCGGTGAGTAAGTTGATAGGCATTCATTGAGTAGTGAGTTTGGTGAATAAACTCATTCAATTTAGGTAACTTAATGGGCAATTGCAGTTGTTCATGGTCCTAATGGTGTACCATCTCCGACTTCGGAGTATGAGCATTCGTCTATACCTGCAACTGTGAAGAAACTTTTTGATCTCCCATCACCATACCTGACCAAGAGAGATGCATGGGCTGGCACTTTTGAAGGCATTGTGCAAACAAGGACTGAACCTAGAACTGACTGCCCAGGTGTGTTCTTTGATTTTCTAATGTTCTTCGCCCTTTTCGTTTCTCAACATTCGTGTTTGGTTGAAATTATTGCTTCATTTAGGCAAAGTAGTCACTGGCTTCTTAATCATCCTAACAAACATTTGACATGGTGGTTTGATCGATGTAGTTTTGCTTCACTACAGGAATCTCAAGTATGATCGTTTTTGAGGATTCTTCAAATAGTAAATTCTGAATTATTTATGCCATGTCCTAATTTATTATCAAGATACACTTTTCAGTATGCAGTGTTGTGATCTTAATAACATTTGTTAAATGTTCTTAAATACTGGAGCATAGAGAAAAACAAACTGCATATTATGTGCAGTGTTTGATCACAATAAAATGCAATACATGTTTCTAAGGCGAGTTGGTCTCCATGAAACAAAGAAACTGATGCAGGAGCATATTGGCCGCCCACGCTTTTTGGCACACCAATGGTATGCCCTACCGTTCGCACCCATCATGGCCCACTAGAAGATATTCTCGGGAATAATCCAAGCATTAGTTAGGATTGTTGTTTATTTATTTACTAAATTCTGATGACTATTTATGGATAATTTTAAAAATAGGGATATGATTGATTAGGAAGTTAATTAGGTGACATCTTTATTTCATTAGTGGTTACCATCTTTATCTATTTATTTTAGAAAGTTGTTAGGAGAGATCTTTATCTCTTTAGAAGTTGTCATCCTTATCATTTTATTTTATTCTTTAAAAAGGCATGAAAGCCTCCATTGTAATGGGACTGAATGAAGATTATGATGAATGAAAAATTGTTCGCTACGATAGCGTAAGAATCGGGTGTGATTCCCATGGTGTGAAGCTGCCTGTACGATATTGGTGAAATCAGGGTGTGATGCCCCATCTCTACTCCTCCCCCCTTTTATGTTCTTCTTCCCCCCCTATCATTCTTTTAGTGAGTTTCTGGATCAAGATGCAAAGGAAAATTTTGAAACCGAGGTTTTCCTCGAAACTTTCTCTAAATTCTGCGTTTGCTGAAATCATCGCAGCAAGCGACAAATTTGCATCGAAACCTGACCAAAACCTGGCCAAATCCAATGAAGCTGAGTTTTTTAGAGCCCTATTGAAGTTTACTTTCCATCCATACCAAAAGCCCCAGTTTATTTTATCGAATCGAATTGAACCTTAATTTGGATTCAGATTCAAATCTGGAATCTACAGACCAGATCTAATCCGACCTTGATATCAATCTCTACAACCACCCGTTGATTTTTGAACCCAAGCTTCTCCATAACCGTATCTACCTATCCTCCAAATTTCAAATCAATATGAAACCTGTAGCATGTCAAATTATCAAAATACCCGTCTGCTGCCTCAGAATTCTGCGCCTTCCCAAATCCTAAATTTTTCTTCTATAGTGAGAATCATGCTTTTGTAGGACCCCTAACCCGTCCTACATCAGAAACAGACTCAGATTGTTTCTGTGAGACATGCGGACTTAATCAAGCATTGTGCATGAAGAAACGGTTTTTTTTTTCTTTCCCGCTTATATAAATAATGAAATTGTGATGTTTTGATTTGAAGTTTCAACAATTTATCATGGCTTGTGACTTTGTTGGGCTTGCAAGTGCAATACAAATGATAAGTTTAGTACATCCCAGGAGGAGCAGATAGAGCTACGCACGTCGACCGAGGAACTAAGAGGAGTTCTAGTGACAGAGATCACATGGAAACAACGATCAAAGGAGAGATGGGTCAAACGCGGAGATAACAACACTCTCTAATTTCACAAAGTAGTGAATGGGAGGAAGAGGAGAAACTCTATTAATACCTCTCCATCGGTCGTATCTCTTTAGAGCAACAAAGCGACATCTTGGAAGACATGGGCAGACACTTCAAGAACTTTTCTCAGAGAGGTAACAACATATGCATGCCAATTGATTGGAAGTTGGCTCTTAGAACTCTCGTGGAGCACCACGGGCTTGACAAGGACTTTACAGAAGTAGAATTCAGGAAGGTAGTTTTGACCTCAATGCGAGGGCCAGATGGGTTTCCTATGCTTTTCAATCAGAAGTTTTGGGAAGTCATCAAAACCAATGTTTGTCGTTTCCTCAGGGACTTTTTTGTTCTAAAGGTGAGCATTAATTGCATTAATCACTCTTGGATTGTGCTAATCTCGAAAAAGGAAAGTGCAAATCTTATCACTGATTACCGGCCCACTGGTCTCCCGAACTGCTTGTACAAGATCATCACCAAGATTTTGGCCAATCAACTATTGGGAGTTATCAAGAACCTTATTAGTCATAATCAATCTACTTTTATTCGAGACCGAATGATCCTGGACAATATACCCTCAGCGCAGAAGATTATCTACCACCTAAAGAAAACTAGGGTAGAGGGGCTCCTTCTTAAACTAGATTTTGAGAAGGCCTTCGATAGGCTAAACTGGGGGTTTGTTTTGAAAGTGCTTAATGCCAAGGACTTCTCTCGAAGATGGATTGAGTGGATTTGGGAATGCCTCTTGTCATCCAACATCTCGTGCTTTGTTAATGGTGCTACTTCCAGAAACTTCAAGCCGGCGAGGGGAATAAAGCATGGTTGTCCTCTTTGTTTTTGAAACACTGAATGATATGAAAAAATTTGGTTTGTGTTCCTCACTTTGTGGTGAAGTCTCGCAAACCCTAGGTGGTGAAGTCTAGGTTCTTTCTCAACTTCTGCTTGGTGGTGAAGCCTTGCAAACCCTGGTGGTGAAGCTAGGGCTCTCTTCCTCCCCCCTCTCTATCATGGTCTCTCTCTCTCTCTCTCCCTTTCTTTTTCATCACCAAAATCATTTTAGATTCATCAAAACCCTTGTTGAAAAATAGAAATTTTTTATCTTGAAATAACTTGAAAATAAACCTGATAAAATCCATCAAAACCATATCGATTCATCAATAAAACCTAGTCATAACAAGCCTATACAATTCCCATACAAGATTCACCACTTTTCATTATCGAAACCCTCGCAACTTGCCCAAACCTAAATCTGGAATACAGTCCAGGTTTGGTAATCATTTTATATCTCCACATCCAACGGACTGATGATCTCCAAATTTTTACTATAGGTTCCTTACATCCAAGGTACTAAAAATCGATATATTTCGCGAAATTTCGTGAAATATATCAGTTAGTTGTAAGCTTGGCACGAAATCCGACATATAAAATCAAACGACATAGAAACTGTTATGATTTTCCAATATATCGCGATGTTTCCACGAAATATTTCCATCTCCATGAAATATCGGGATATCAGCACCAACACAGAGATTTTGTCGAAATTTCACAAAAAATTGATAAATTTTGCAAAAATTTCAAAAAAATTCACGAAGGCACCAAAATTGTGGATTGACTGGTTATAGAAGGGAGCTTGTGGCCTGGTTCTCAGTAGCTTATTTACATATAATAATATTTAAATAAATATCGTTTTACTTAATTTTTTATGTAAATAAGCAAATACCCCCATTCGATTTTAATAAAAATATTAAAAAAATCAAAATCCAAAGGAATTAAAAAGTATACTTTCTGTTTTAGTAGGAGAAAATATTTTTCAGTGTTTTTTATAAAATCTATATGGTGAGAAAAGTGATTAAATCAACTCCTTTTTAGCTCAAAAAATTCTACAAGATGTAGAACTACAAGTGCATCTAGAAAACCATGGTCCGTCTTAGAAAATTTTGAATGAATAAAACCTTTCCTATATAAAAACTCTTTTTTCCAGACTTGGTAAAAAATGTGTTTCACATTTCAGCATAATTTTTGCACAATTTCAAACTTGCATAACTTTCTTGTTTTAAGTCCGTTTTCAAAATCGTTTGAAACATTATTTTAACAATAAACTAATCTTTATTTTGAAAATATTTTTATCCACAAAAAAGATTGAAAAGCTTTTGAAAAATATATATCAAAGCCGGACCAAACAAGATTGCACACGACTCACAAACTCAATACATTGAATACATGCTTTGTGAAGTACTACACCCCTAAATAAGGTACAAATATTATTTGAGTGTTCCAAAATGTGTATATATACTTGGTTTATGACTATCTAGAGTTTCACTAAAAAATTTCATCAAAAAAATCAATATTTTTACTATTTCTATAAAATTGCAAAATTTTCACCCTGTCGGAATATTTTCATGAAATATTTCCATATCCAAAGGGTCGAAATTTCAACAAAAATGGAGTTTTTGAAATTTGCTTACATCTAGACCTACCGGCCCTCCAAGTTTCAACACGATCCGATAAACGAAACATCGTTAGAAGACCAAAATATCCATATGTGTCCTAAATATATGGATATTCTCGAATCCAAAATTTTAACTTAGAGCAAGAACCCTTCCTTTTTGGCGGGACCCCCTCACTCCGTGCATCAAGAGAACTTATCGGTAGATAAAAGAGGCATATAAAATCCATCTATTTTAGGTTTTATTCTTGCCAGTTTGCTTCAGTAGCTTTTGTTCTTGCCAGTTTGCCAGTGTTGAAGAGAGGCTCGGAGTGCCACTTTTCCCTTTCACCCTTGGTTTAGGGTTTCGGTGATCGACCTTTTGACCTCCTTGATCCCCGTCCATGACTCCGGGGAAGCCATGACTTGGATGGATCAGCTCCCTTTGGGGTGGGAATTAGTTCCCTTCTCTTCCCATGTTGATATTGAGATCTTCTTACCCCCTTCCCCCTCTCTAGGGTTTGGTCGGTCAGTTGTGACGGCGTCGGCGGCGATTTTGTGCTCGTCTCTTCTATGGACTGCACAACCTCTCCTGCTCGGTTCGATGGCCTCCGGTCGGTGGCAGGGTAGCGGCTTCCTACAGGTGCACCGTAGTTACTGGACTGGACCCCGGCCTGCCCGGCGAATATTTCGACGATGGGTCCCTTGGCCCTCCCCTCCTCTGCTCAGTGGGGTGGATCCCGGCTCAATGCGGCGGTTGAAGGAGCGACAGCAGATCGGGGGGTGCGATGTGGTTCTTCATCTTTGTAGCTGCTGATATTTGTTTTTAGTTGTGGGTTTTTTTTTCTTTGTTTTTCTGATGTTTTAGGGCCTCGTGCTCCATTTCTACCGCCGGTGGTGGCGGTGATGTCCGTCGGGGTGGCGGTTGTGTTGTTCCGCCAAGGTGGCTATTGTTGGTGGTTTCTTTGCTTCCGCCCAGCTGTGGCAGCTCCTGGGGGTCTGGTGGTGACCCCCCCCCCCCCCCCCCCCCCTAAAAAAAAAGTCCTGTATTAACTGCCTTGGTGCTGGAAACTATTTCATTCTACACTCGCCAAATTCTGAACATGTTTGGCTGATCAAGTTAATTCCTTGCAACGAATGCAGTGCAACTCCCTACTCCTGTCAGGATACGGAATGGGGATGCTAACGAGGACGCCAAGCTGAGCGAGTTTCAGCAGGAGCTGATGCAACTCGCGTCGGTGCTGAACGGGGATCATCTCTTGACCAATTTCCAAGAGAAGACTGTGAAGCAAATGAGCGTCCGGGCTGGGATCGCGTACGTTGAGAGTACGGTAAAGCGCTTCTTTGAGGCTGGAGCGTCCGCAAAGAAAATGGGTGTTGACGAGGAACAAATTGTGAAGATGAGGCCATCTCTCACCTCCAGGTCCTCTACATCCTCACCCATTAATCCTTAGAAACATCTCTCTCTCTCTCTCTCTCTCTCTCTCTCTCTCTCTCTCTCTGGATGAACAAGGTTCTCTCCCTCTATATATTAATCAATATTCAGTTATGGAAAATATGGAAATAAGTGATTCTCTTGTTTGTATTTCTCAAATTTGTCTGATGCTTGTGTAAAGAATATAAACATCTGGCAATCTGAATATATGGCATGGCCTTATTGTCTCTGAACAAAAGCAAGTATTGTATCTCTGCGGGTGTCAACTAACACCATCCACTACTATGGAAAATACTATTTGAACATACAAGGGGACATTCTCGCAGACATAATGCCGGTGTGGTGGCATCGATCAGCTATAGGTGCGATGGCCGATGCACTGAGCACTGCTGATGCCCCCATCGGCATTATGTCCACAAGTATGTCCCCTTTTATGTTCAAATAACAGTGCTCAAGCACCATATGAAGTGATCATAGAGTTGGTTCTCTACTGATTTGTCATGCCATAAAATCAAACCTGAGCCCAAATGCATGAAGATTAGTTACTAGGGGTGAGCGACGGTTTTGTCGGTCGGTTTCGGTGTCGGTTTTGTCGGTTTTATTTTTTTTCGGTTTTCGAAAAATCGAAACCGAAACCGAAATGGTCGGTTTTTGTCGGTTCGGTGTGATCGGTTTTCGGTTCGGTTTCGGTTAATATGAGTTATGCTAGAACCCTTGGCTCTTGAATCTTAATCGTCAGTTCATCACAAATAAGTGGATGATTATGTTCTTACATAATGCCAAAATAAAAGTTCAAAGCAAAATCAACCGACGTTCACTCTTTTGAAGCATTGAAGATCTAACATAATTACTTCGTACTTGCACTTACTGGAAACAAAAGTATTATGGCCGTTGTGTTTATGATTTAAGAAATCGGGTCGGTTTTTTCGGTTTCGGTTCGGTGTTTCATACCCGGGAATCGAAACCGAAACCGATTTAATCGGTTTTGTCGGTTCGGTTTGTTTTCGGTTCGGTTTGATGTTCGGTTCGGTTATTTCGGTTAAATTTTGGTCGGTTTCGGTTCAGTTAGGCGGTTCGGGTCGGGTTTTGCACAACCCTATTAGCTACTAGGCTGACACAGTTTCGACCCGAATCACCATCACCAATGCCTTATTGGCACCTGAGGCAATGATCTGGCAACCGTGGCAAGCATATGGCATCCCAATCTGTTGCAGGACACCGCCGAGACCACTTACTGCACTCCGTCAGGCACCCCGGGCTCTCAAGGCAGGCTCCTCTTCCTCGAGTCCTCGCACTCCGATCAGCCGAAGGGCATCCTTGGCAACGAGGGCACCTCGCAGATTACTTAGGGCACCCTGTTGTATCCTGTCAGGTACGCATGCTCCTCACCTCTCACTATACTTGTGCTCTTGCATGACCGGCCTCTCGGCCTAGATAGCTCAGCCGACAGTGACCCGTTTGCGCACCATGGCCTCTCGCCGAGTCCCTCCGCTCTTCCGCTTTGAGGGTGTTCCTCCGCTTCATCCTACTAGTGCGCGGCACGAACTCCTGGAGTTTCTCCTAGTACTGCAACTGCTTCTCTAGATTGATTTCAGCTAATAGCAGGTCACACAGCTCCAACTCCGTCTTGTCCAGCAGTCTGCCTCCAACTTCGTCAACTCTGTCAGTGCCTCTAGTGTCTCTACCCTTTCTATCATGCTGGGTACCTCTGCCATCTAGATCCTCGACTCCGGGGCCTTGCATCACATTGCACCCGACACTATGCTCTTCGTCTACCAGCCTCCACCTCACAATACTACCCCTCCTCCATCCCTCCCTGCCAATCCGATGATAACGATGGCATTGACGAGCATATCGATCTCTCTCTATTTCTCTCAGGGCACTGGGTTACAGTTTATATGAGCGGCAAAGGATGTGATCGTTGGCTGTGAAGATATGCTATTGTTTTCAAACGTCAAGTAGCTATCGGCTTGACACATGTCAAAATTATTTTGTGCGAGCACATAGAATTCTTCATTAATTTTGAACTACTAGTAAGAAACTCAGGCAATGCCCGAATGTGCTTGATGCACACCATTTGGCAAAGACGACATCGCAACTATTCGAAGAAATGTAAAATTTAAAGTGAGTGTGATTCACTTGTTAGAGAGTGAGAGAGAGAGATTAACATCAAATGATCATTAAATGCCATAGAATGAAAATTTATTATCATTATGATAGGTTTTTAAATGGATTTGAAAGAGAGCCGCGTTCACATACAGAAGACGAATTCTAGCTCTTTAAAAGACGTCCACGTCGGAAAAGAGGCTTCCATTTTAGTATAGATATATAGATTATGGACCAGTCATATTTTCTTTTTCTTTTTGTTTATGAAAGATTTACTATTATGATTATACACCCTTGAGAACATACAAGAGTTATCTACAGCTACTAAATTACATAAGGTCATAGGGAAATCAGAAAAATGAGTATGTCGGAAGACCAAATGTTTACCTTCGGTTGCAAGCCAATCCGTTCGTTGGTTACCTTTCTGATGTCTATGTAGAATTTGGTCTGGAGGTAGTACTAGTTGGGTTTTCTACATGAGAATAACCCCGATCGACAGACCGAGATCGTCGTCTTGGATGAAGAACATACCTTCGTGTGACGAGAGAGATCGTTCGTAATACCGGGTGAAGATCTTCCACACGCTGCCGTCTCCCGCGGATTCGATGGGTCCTCCTGAATCCCTCTGGATTCACAACGGCGGCTCTGCAGACGTGCGTATGGGGACTTCATACATGCACATCTATTTATAATAGATGTGTCCAACCGGTAGACGCAACCCATCAGGGCATCCACCGGTTAGTGGGTGCACATGAAAATGAGGCTAGGTTCACCACCAACCTTGTCAAGCCTCTTGGTTGAGTCGCCCGGTCTGACCAGGACCGCGACAACCAACCCGGTCCACCTAGTTCAGTAACTCTCCCGTAAAGGGCCATCAAAAACCAACAATCTCCCACTTGGCCCTTTACACAATACAAGTGTGGGAACTTGTTTCAAAATATACATATATAATTTTGTAATGAATATATATATATATATATATATATATATATATATATATATATATATATATATATATATATATATATATATTGAAACATTTGGAGAGTCACTCAGTTTTGAAAAACACGATCCGGATCGATTTTAAAAGAAAAAATACTAAGGGACCATTCATGTCTTTGTTCAAAATGACCCTGATAGGAGATCATGATTGTTCCAGCATATCCTATGCTGGTTCATATCCATGGTCAACCTATCAGACCCACAAAGAACTCCAACAAATAACTCTGGTGGTTTTCTCATGTGTCTATGGATTATCTGAGCACATTATCACTTGGTCTTGTGCCCAGGCCCATAATGTCCAACCTCATGCTTGTCAAGCATGTCATTCTAATGCCCATGTCGATACCCAATCAACTACAAACAGAATGAAGGCGTTTCGACGTGGTGCCCACCCACGCCTAGCCCAGGTCTCTCTTGAGTACCGTGTATTCCAGGCTTACTGGACGTTCCGACATATTGCCAAAGCATGTCTAGTCTCAGTATCTTGAGTAAGTTATCTTACTCCAGGCATATTGGACTATCTAGCATGTTGCCTAAGCATGCCTAGTCTCAATGTCACTTTTGAGTATCGTGTACTCCAGGCTTACTGGACGTTCCAACATGTTGTCAAAATATGTCTAGTCTCAGTATCTTGAGTAAATCATATTACTCCAGGCTATGATCTTGCTTACATTTGACATAACTCAAATAAGGAAATGGCATCGAGCTTTATCCATCTAAAGACGAAACAGTAGTGACTAAACACAAGGCAAAGGGACTCAACTACTAATACAAGGACTCCATCAAGTCCATACGGATCACAAGGCTCTAGAAAACCTTTGGTGCAAGTCCTTTGGTAAGAGGGTCTGTGTGGGCACCGAAATTAGCCCACAGATTGGACCCGACCCGCATGCGAAAATTGGGCCCACACACAACGGCCCGCATGTGAAACTGGGCCCGTGCACAACGGCCCGCATGCGAAACCTGGCTCATACACAACGGCCCGCATGCGAAACCTGGCCCGCACACAACGGCCCGCATACGAAACTGGGCCCGCGCACAACGGCCTGCATACGAAACCTGGCCCATACACAACGGCCCACATGCGGAAATCTGGCCCGCACACAACGGCCTACATGCGCAACTCGGCCCATACACAACGGCCCGCATGCGAAACCTGGCCCATACACAACGGCCCGCATGCGAAATCTGGCCCGCACACAACGGCCCGCATGCGAACTTGGCCCGCGTGCAAACCCAATTCGCGCATCGCGGCCCAACTCAAAGCAAACGGGTCCACCCGACCCGCAGCTCGAGCACAAAAAGGGGGCCCACCGGCCCCCCCCTCTAGAAAACCGTGCCCCCCTCCCCATGGGGAGGTGGGGCCGGCCATAAAGAAAAAGAAAACAAAAAGGAAAAAGAAAAAGAAAAGAAAGGAAAAAGAAATCAAAACCGCCTCGATGCGGGGGGAGGTGGCGTGGACGTCTACGTAGCCGTAGATCCGCGACGATCCCTCGATCCAACGGACAAGATGACGTTGTGTCGCCATCCGATCCAAAAGTGCAACAAAAATAACAACTCGATCTTTGAAGATCGAGTCACATCTAGCCCGTAACCACCCCAACTAAAAAGGAGGGGATCGGGTTTGTTTTCCCAAATAAGGGAACAATATCTTGATGGATATGGGGGGAGATATTGGAGGAAACAAAAAAGATTTCAGCCATATCTCCCCCAACCACCCCCCTTTGCCTATAAATAGAAGGGGTGGGGGAAGGCATCAAAGGTCGAAAGCTGAAGAGGAAAAGGCTCTGCAAAGACGAGCTCCAACGCTTGAAGACCGAAGGCTTCACGAGGCACGGCAAGCATATCCTACGGGAGTCCTTGGCCCTTCAAGTCCTCATCAACGTGAAGACCTTGCACTCGAAGATCAAAGCTTCGACTCCTCGCACGAAGAAGAAAGCTTGGAGAAGAAGACCCGGAGTCGTCGTCATCCCGACTTCTCCAACGATCTTCATCAACTCCGAAGAAGCCATAAGCAAAGGCCGGAGAAGAAGATCGAAGCCGACAACACCCGTCGTCTTCAACAAAGGCGTCGACTCCTCGCACGAAGAAGAAAGCTTGGAGAAGAAGGCCTGAAGCCGGTGCTACCCCTGCCGTCTTCGTCAACAAAAGCCGACGCTACAACCGTCGTGCGGAGATCGGTGCTACCCCCACCGTCTTCACCAACAAAGCCGACGCTACAACCGTCGTGCGGAGATCGGTGCTACCCCCGCCGTCTTCATCAACAAAGCCGACGCTACAACCGTCGTGCGGAGATCGGTGCTACCCCCGCCGTCTCCACCAACAAAGCCGACGCTACAACCGTCGCACGGAGATCGGTGCTACCACCGCCGTCTTCATCAACAAAAGCCGACGCTACAACCGTCGCATAGAGATCGGTGCTACACCCGCCATCTCCAAAAGAAGCCTTCAACTCCAATCAAGCCAAACACGCCCGGAGAAGAAGCCGACGTCACAACCGTCGCCAGGTCCGAAAAGCTGAAGACGAAAGAGCGCTACGAAGAAGCTCCAACGCTTGAAGACCGAAGGCTTCACGAGGCACGGCAAGCATATCCTCCGGGAGTCCTTGGCCCTTCAAGTCCTCATCAACGTGAAGACCTTGCACTCGGAGATCAGAGCTTCGACTCCTCGCACGAAGAAGAAAGCTTGGAGAAGAAGACCCGGAGCCGTCATCACCCGATTGCTCCAACGATCTTCATTAGCTCCGAAGACGCCATAAGCAAAGGCCGGAGAAGAAGATCGAAGCCGACAACACCCGTCGTCTTCAACAAAGGCATCAACTCCTTGCACGTAGAAGAAAGCCGGGAGAAGAAAGTCTGAAGCCGGTGCTACCCCTGCCGCCTTCGTCAACCAAAAGCCGACGCTACAACCGTCGTGCCGAAGCCGGTGCTACCCCCGCCGTCTTCATCAACAAAAGTCGACGCTACAACCGTCGCATGAAGATCGGTGCTACCCCCACCGAAAAGCCAAGCCGACGCCACAACCGTCGAGGAAGTCGGAAGAAGAAAGAAGCCTTGAAGAAGGAACGCCAGTCGTTCGAGAAGAAGATCGAGTCAAAGCTAAAGTCAAAGCCGACGCAAGAAGCCAAAGCAAACGCCCCGGTAAAGCCCGCGCTAAAGCAACGCACGTGCCAAAGCCAAGCAACTACGACGGTCACGAGCAAAGCACCGCACGTTCTAGCCGACACGACGCGAAGTCCGGAAGAACTAAAGCATCGCAAGTCTCTACCCGCCTACGTTCAAGCGCAAGCGCCAAAGCAAAGCAAACGCCAGAGCCACGCCAAAGCTACGCCAAAGCCGAAAGCTAAAGCCAAAGCTGACGCCAAAAACACGATCGACGTCGCGAACCGACGATCAAGGACGTCGAGGTCAAGCAAGGATTGAGGAAGACACGAAGACCGAGGAACGAAGCCCAAGGCCTCCCTAGCCGAGAAAGCGCGAAGCACGGACGGGACAAAATCAACGGCAGAAACTCCTTAGCCTCTCAAAAACCCTCACCCTGTAAAGACCTCTGTCCTGGGCAACCCCTTCAGAGCTCTCGCATGAATACCACGTGGAGACGCGGATCAAAGGGACCCTCCAGAGGATCTCTCCCACAATCTCCTGATCAAAGAAAATTTGTAATCTCGTGTGATCCGCAATAAAGACGACCCGAATCTTTTTCTGCGACCACAGATTTCTGGCACGCCCGGTGGGACATCCTCTCTTTTCATCCGTACGTTTGAAGGAGTTGCTTCAAGTTCGCCATGGCCGGAACGAACGACGATACGTTTGCTCCAACAAGCCTCTCACCTATCGCCGAGTCTCCACTACTCCAACACGGTGATCCAGAAAACCCGGAGGATGTCATTCCCCCGGTAGTACGCGTCTACACTCGGCGTACTCAAACTCTTGCGGACTTCTTCACGCCGGAAACTGCTGCCGAAGATGCCCGCCAAGGCGCCAATGAGGCCTTGGTGCATGAAGAAACAAGCCTCAATCCTGGAACATCTGTCCAGAAATTTGGGGAGGACCAGCCCCAACCCCGAACCCGTTCGGGTTCTCCAGCGGACTTTGCACCTCCCATGCCGGGGGCAAACATCCGTCATCAAGCAGAAGCAAGTCAGCGTAACTACGTCTCCGACGACGATGGCGAGGGTGCGGGCGTGCAACATCGAGACGTCCTGCGACATCATCCTCCGTCCGCTCTCCAGCTCCAAGTCATGCAAATGGGTGAACACATGGCTCAGCTCACCCGACTAATGGAAGAGAAAGATCGTCACATCAACACCTTGCTTCAAAGGCTGAGTGCCAGGGATGTCGCAATATTCGGTCAACCTCCTGCTTCTCCAGTAGCTGCTCCAGCCCCGTCTCCAACTCCTGCTATTGCAGAAGTTGGCCCGACAATACTAGCAACTACTCCTGCACTTCCCTCGACTCCCGTGCCAGCCTCGGCGGCCGCGCAACCTTCGATGGCAGCGACGATGAATGCCCAGCAGATACAAGCACTGGTGGCAGACATGATGCGTTCCCACGGCGGCAGCCTACCTCCGATTACGGCGGCATATTCAAAGCCTTACACCATAAGGATCCAACAGCTGCGCTTCCCTACCGGGTTCCAGCCACCAAAGTTCCAACACTTCGACGGAAAGGGGAACCCAAGGCAACACATTGCCCACTTCGTCGAAACTTGCAATAACGCCGGCACATACGGCGACGAGATGGTGAAGCAGTTCATTCGCACACTCAAAGGTAATGCTTTTGACTGGTATGTTGATCTTCCTCCAGGATCCATTGACAGCTGGGATCAGATGGAGAGGGAATTCCTCAACCGCTTCTACAGCACTCGGCGCATCGTCAGCATGACCGAGCTTACTGCTACCAAGCAAAGGAAGGATGAGCCGGTGATCGACTACATTGATCGTTGGAGAAACCTTGCGCTAAACTCGCGAGATCGCTTGTCTGAAGACTCGGCTATTGAGTTGTGCACCCAAGGCATGCATTGGGGCTTGCTCTACATCCTCAAAGGGATCAAGCCTCGGTCCTTCGAAGAACTGGCAACTCGGGCTCACGACATGGAGCTCAGCTTAGCAAATCGCGGGGACTCAAAGGCCATAGCCTTCCAAAAGATGGAAGAGGAGGATGAACCGGCGGCATCAAAGCAAGTCAATGTCACCGACCTCGCTTCAACTTCCAAACCACTCAAGATCGGTGGCAAGCTGGACAAAGGCAAAGGAGCCGCCATACCACCTCCTCAGCTTCAACGGCCACCAAGGATGACTCTCGAGGAGCTTGAAGCTAAGGAGTATCCCTTCCCAGACTCGGAAGTTTCCTCCATGTTTGATCAGTTGATGCAAGAAAAGATGATCGAACTTCCGCCACCAAAAAGGCCAGAACAAGCACATCGAGTCAACAATCCGCTCTTCTGCAAGTACCACCGGATGGTCAGCCATCCCATCGAGAAGTGCTTTGTCTTCAAAGATAAGATCATGGCACTTGCCAAGCAAGGGATGATCGAGATCGACTCTGGTGATATCGTCGAGTCAAATATGACGTCAATCACCTTCGATTCCTTCCCACCAGCACTGACTGCTCCACAACGCACTTCAGCAAGGCTGCGCATCGTCTGTCAAAGATCGATGGCGAAACCAGCTCTAAGAAGACGACGGCGGTATGCTCCTGCAGTGCCCAGGGCCAAATCCTCACTGCCTTGGGGGCAACCGCCTCTCGCGCAAACACTCCCTCTTCCAAACAAAGCTACATCCCAGCATGTGCTCAAAGCAAGAGATGAGCAAAGAGACCCTGAAGTCAGCCTGCTAGGCCAGCCGACAGGTAAGTTTGACTTCTACGTCTTTTACTCCAAGCCTCCTTTGATCCCAATCAAAGAAATCAAGCCAACCGGCTGGGGATCAGAAGATGAGATGGTAGAACCATTAAAAGAGTAAGTCCTTCCGATCGAAGAAGAGCCTTTGGTTACAGCACCAATTCTTCACCCTAGCGAGGAAGATCTTCTTGATAAAAACGCATGGGCTATGACGCCTCGAAGGAGAAGGCCACGACAGTCAAGCTACAGGATAGCATGTCTGGCCAACCACGAGCAAGATCGGACGACAAGAAAACTCCCAGAAAGAAAGACGTCCAAAGTACCTCCAGCAAGTCCGAAAAATCTTCTCCAGCAAACTTGCCCAGAGCTGGCGACACTCCAGGAGTTTTTCCCCAGCCGCTTCCTTGAAGTTGATCAAAACCTCAAGGTCTCCGGTTGCATGAGAGAAGTTCACCAAGTGCTCAATGAAGGAAGTGGCACCAACATCGAAAGCATGGGGAGAACCATCGTCGCCTACGGCAAGCACTGCAACGAGGCTGAATCACACCTTGCTGACGTCGAGTTCCACCAGGTCAAAGACCCCATTGCAGAAGTTCCTCCAGCAAAAGCTCCACGAGCCCAGAAAGTCAAAGCAGCTGCGAGAGACAAAACCTCTCCACTTGCAAAACTAGCGACATTCTCCAGCCAGACGGTGCACAAAGTTAAAGGAGCGCCAGCATCAAGACGAAAAATCCATATCAACTCCAAATCAAGCTCAACGCCACACGTTCCGTTGCCTGCTCAAGATGCGACAGTCCTGTGGCTCGCGCCTCAATGGCTTCGCAAGCCAGGACGATCGCCTTCCACTCCAGCAAAGGAACTATCGTCACGATTCTCCAAGGCCAACTTCATCACTTTGCAAGAGATGGCACTACCGTTACATGGTCTGTTGCATGTCTCGAGCTCAACCGAGTCTTCCGAGTACACCAGCTCCGAGCAACTCGCAATCAAGCTAGGAAACACTCGGGGGCAAAACTCCACCGAGCTGATGTTCAAATCCAGCTGCAACAAAGAAAGCACGGTGCATATGGGTTCACTACCCTCAGCTGCAATACCACATCACCTGACAAAGACTCAAGCACGCCTCCGCAAAATTGGCGAACAAATTCTTCCAAATCGCCGAGGCATCGGATCCAGTCAAACTCCAGCAATCATCAAAACTCCAGTCAAGAGGATCTTTACTTCTAACTACATTGAAGCGAAGAAGGCGGATGACAACTGCGAACCAGCAGCGACTCTGCCTACCAGCGGCAAGTCCCTCAAGAGGTACTTTGCCTAGCGCAAGGTTACCCCCCTTGCCCCAAAAAAAAAAAAAAAAAAAGGAACTACGTGTGACTTGATCCCTCTCAGTAGGGTACGTAGGCAGCCTGTAAAGGTTCAGTCCAAACAAAACAAACAAAAAAAAAAACAAACCACCATTCCAGAAAATGAGCCTAGAAAAGACGCAAGTTCCACTATGGGGATCGAGAAGCCGTCAGCCTCCGTTAAGCCACCAGCTCCCGGTGCTGCCACAGCTCATCTCTCGAGGCACCCACGCAGTGCAACTCCGAAAGGCAAGAAACCACCAGCTCTCGGCGATTTGTAAGCTCCTCCCGCTGCTTTGCAAGCTCCATTGCAAAAGTCTTCTTGGTTGCTCGAGCTTTCTCCAAACGGGACTCCAGCTTCCGAAGCAACGCATGAGTAGCAAGTTGAAGTCCTAGAGGCGCCGAAGCGGCTCGCCTCCCGCAGCTTACACTCGCTGCAACTCCATAGGTAGAGAAGCCGTCAGTTTCCGACGCGTCGCCAGCTCTGCACGCTGCTTCGCAAGGTTCGCTACAGAAGCCTTCTCGATCGATCTACCAGTTCAACGTGTCGCCAGCTTTGCACGCTGCCTTGCAAGGAGGGATTCTAGCTTCTGAAGTGACGCGCGAGTAATCTCCACCTTCTTCTGCACCCGAACCAAGTCTGCAGTAGCAACGTGAGAAGCCCCTCAAGTCGACGTTTCTCTTCCTCAACCTTTGCCAATGCCAAGGAAGCGTCCTCCACTAATGAAGCCCATTGCAAGCAATAAGCCTAGCTATCCACCAAAAGGGTGCACATACGCTCCTCAAACAAGGAGCCATCCACCGGAAAACCCACCAGCTACTCAAAGCGTCAAGGCCCTCCTCCTGGAAGGGTGCAAGCGTCGCCTGGATAAACTTCCAGCACAACTCTCCAAAAGAAGCTTAGAAAGAAGGCTCTGCGATCTACACTTTCGATGGCAAGCCTCTAAGTGCTGAAACAAGGCGCGATCCTGTCCTGAAGACCCATGCACGGGAACCGCCTCCTGGACCATCGCCGTGACGGCTGTCAAAGATGCCACAGGAACCGACAAAGAAGCTGCGGCCAAAATATCCGTCGGAACTGACTCCTGAATGGCAACTCCGGACTCGGTCGAACGATCTGCCGTGAAGATCCCTCATCGGTGAGAATGAACTCGTCCAACTTCGACACACGTTTCTTGCTTTGAAGTACGGCATCAGAAGACTTGCGCAAAAGGGAAACGAAGATGCGTACTCCCGTGGGAGACCGCACCGACGATCCATCCAAAAGTCGGAAAGCTCTCGTAACGACGACAGAAGACTTGCACAAAAGGGAAACGAAGATGCATACTCCCGTAGGAGACCGCATCGACGATCCATCCAGAAGTCGGAAAGCTCTCTTAACGGCAGGCCTTGAAGAAAGAAATGAAGAAAAGCACGAATCAGTCACGCATACGGACACAAACAAATCAAGTCAAGGCACAAAAAAAAAAAAAAAAAAGGGGCCCCGAGCCTAGGACTGCATCCTTCGTGACCTCCACGAAGCCAAAAGGGTTGTTGGAGCAGTCACCAAGGTCAAGATCGGTAAGCAAAAGACGACCAAAGCAGGCTGCTCCTTGTCAACGCTAGTGGCTTTGTCTTGCTCCTCGTCGAACTCCAGAACGCCCGTCTCGACGTCCTTCAAGCTGATGTCACCACCAGGAAAGCTCTCTCCATAGGCCTCCAGCGACCCATGGTCGTCTAGAGGAAGATCCAGTCTACCTCACTCAGCCTGCCCAGGTGCAACCTCTCTAGTCGCTCTGCTCCCGCGATAGGCCTCCTCAATGATCCAGCCGGCCTTTAGAAAGCACTCAAAGGGACAAGTCCTGCAAGGAAACGAAAAGTCCAAGTCAAATCAAGATGCACAATCAGTTCCAGAAGAAAAAAACAGATCAAGTCCAGAAGTCAAAAAAAAAAAAAAAGAGAAAGTCCCTGTTTGCAAAAAGGGAAACTGAGAGGGAGGCCACAGCAAAAAGCCGCAGCACCCCCTCTCTCCTGCTAAAACCCGGCCGAGCCCGCCTCCGGCCTGCGCCCTCCCGCGCCACCAGCCGCCGCTGCCTCCGGCCCCCGCGCCCCGTCTCCAGCCCGCGCGCCGGCCGCACACCGCAGCCCCCGGCTGCGCCCCGTCTCCGGCTCGCGCGCCGGCCGCACCCCGCAGCCCCCGGCCGAGCCCGCCTCCGCACCTCGCAGCCGCCCCGCGCGCTGCGCCCGCCGCAACCCCGGCCCGTTCACCGATCGCCCGCTCACAGCCGTCTTCACCCGTAACCGACGCCATTCGCCACTGTTGCGCACGACCTCGACCCTGCTGCAGCCCCTCTTTGCAGAAAGGAAAACCGAGAGGGGGGCCACAGCAAAATGCCGCAGCCCCAGCCCCCTTGTGCAAAATGGAAAAACCGAGAGGGGGGCCACAGCAAAAAGCTGCAGCCCCCCCCCCCCCCTCTCTCTCCCCTGTTAAAACCCGCGGGGGGGCTATGGGCCTCGGCTAACCCGGCCACCGGCACCCTACCGCGCCCGCACCAACCCGGCCACCAGCACCCTGCCGCACCCACGCCGCGCCGTGCCGGCCACCAGCGCGCACGCCACCGCCGCTGCCGCTGCTGCGCCGGCCCCCGCCCGCGCAACCGCGCCACCGCCGCTGTCGTTGCCGCTGCTGCACCGGCACTCGCGCCCCGCTGCCGCTGTCGCTGCTGCGCCGGCCCCCGTGTGCCACCATCGCTGCCGCTGCTGCGCCGGCCCCCGCGCGCCACCTCCGCGCCGCTGCTGCTCCGCTAGCCCCCGCGCCGCCGCTTGAGCCGCCGCAGCGGCCACCGCACGCCGCAGATGCTGTTGCTGCCGCCCCTACACCGCGCCGGCCTGAGCACGCTGCAGCCCGCACCTCGCCGCCGCCTGCGCTGCCGCTGACCCCGCGAACCCGACGGCAGAGACGAAGAAGAAGAAGGAAAAAAAAAAAAGAGAGAATGAATCTATTTTTTCATTGAACACCCTATAAATAGGAACAATCGGTTATTGGGATAAAGACGAGAAAAATCTCGTATTCCCTGAATCTAGGGGTCTCTATCCGGTGGGCATCAATATCCGATGTAACCACGGAAAAAAAAAAACACGAAGAAAGTGGGGCCAAACCTCGTCGACACTGTCTTCTCCCTGCGCTGTGCCAGACGCGTCGTCATCATCACCTTCAACTGCAACAATCGGCTTCCACCATTGCGCTCCAGCACCGAAGAGGGGCAACAACCCTCCACCGAGGTGCATCGCGGTCGTACTCGTGCTCCCGTCGCCTTGCTGCCCTGGGACTCCGCGCAGCGACCGCCGTCAATGTTCGCACCATCCTCGATTCAAAGGAAGTCCGCGACAACAAGGAAGATGAACAAAACCCTAGAAGACGTCTTCGTCTCCAAGCCGCCAAAGCCCTTCGTCTCCCGCGCTAGCAAAACGATGGGGGAAACGAAATGGCGGGGGTCCTCGTAAAGACCTAAATTCTGAGCGAACACACAAGTCAAGGCCAAATGCTACGCGTTTCCCGCGGGCGCACTCGACCTTGAGGGGGCATTTGTGGGCACCGAAATTAGCCCACAGATTGGACCCGACCCGCATGCGAAAATTGGGCCCACACACAACGGCCCGCATGTGAAACTGGGCCCGTGCACAACGGCTCGCATGCGAAACCTGGCTCATACACAACGGCCCGCATGCGAAACCTGGCCCGCACACAACGGCCCGCATACGAAACTGGGCCCGCGCACAACGGCCCGCATACGAAACCTGGCCCATACACAACGGCCCACATGCGGAAATCTGGCCCGCACACAACGGCCCACATGCGCAACTCGGCCCATACACAACGGCCCGCATGCGAAACCTGGCCCATACACAACGGCCCGCATGCAAAATCTGGCCCGCACACAACGGCCCGCATGCGAACTTGGCCCGCGTGCAAACCCAATTCGCGCATCGCGGCCCAACTCAAAGCAAACGGGTCCACCCGACCCGCAGCTCGAGCACAAAAAGGGGGGCCCACCGGCCCCCCCTCTAGAAAACCGTGCCCCCCTCCCCATGGGGAGGTGGGGCCGGCCATAAAGAAAAAGAAAACAAAAAGGAAAAAGAAAAAGAAAAGAAAGGAAAAAGAAATCAAAACCGCCTCGATGCGGGGGGAGGTGGCGTGGACGTCTACGTAGCCGTAGATCCGCGACGATCCCTCGATCCAACGGACAAGATGACGTTGTGTCGCCATCCGATCCAAAAGTGCAACAAAAATAACAACTCGATCTTTGAAGATCGAGTCACATCTAGCCCGTAACCACCCCAACTAAAAAGGAGGGGATCGGGTTTGTTTCCCCAAATAAGGGAACAATATCTTGATGGTTATGGGGGGAGATATTGGAGGAAACAAAAAAGATTTCAGCCATATCTCCCCCAACCACCCCCCTTTGCCTATAAATAGAAGGGGTGGGGGAAGGTATCAAAGGTCGAAAGCTGAAGAGGAAAAGGCTCTGCAAAGACGAGCTCCAACGCTTGAAGACCGAAGGCTTCACGAGGCACGGCAAGCATATCCTACGGGAGTCCTTGGCCCTTCAAGTCCTCATCAACGTGAAGACCTTGCACTCGAAGATCAAAGCTTCGACTCCTCGCACGAAGAAGAAAGCTTGGAGAAGAAGACCCAGAGTCGTCGTCATCCCGACTTCTCCAACGATCTTCATCAACTCCGAAGAAGCCATAAGCAAAGGCCGGAGAAGAAGATCAAAGCCGACAACACCCGTCGTCTTCAACAAAGGCGTCGACTCCTCGCACGAAGAAGAAAGCTTGGAGAAGAAGGCCTGAAGCCGGTGCTACCCCTGCCGTCTTCGTCAATAAAAGCCGACGCTACAACCGTCGTGCGGAGATCGGTGCTACCCCCACCGTCTTCACCAACAAAGCCGACGCTACAACCGTCGTGCGGAGATCGGTGCTACCCCCGCCGTCTTCATCAACAAAGCCGACGCTACAAC
Source organism: Chamaelirium japonicum (assembly GCA_947650365.1). NCBI lineage: Eukaryota > Viridiplantae > Streptophyta > Magnoliopsida > Liliales > Melanthiaceae > Chamaelirium > Chamaelirium japonicum. The sequence continues at coordinate 81,352,649 of OX393551.1, read as the reverse complement.
CGTCGTGCGGAGATCGGTGCTACCCCCGCCGTCTCCACCAACAAAGTCGACGCTACAACCGTCGCACGGAGATCGGTGCTACCACCGCCGTCTTCATCAACAAAAGCCGACGCTACAACCGTCGCATAGAGATCGGTGCTACACCCGCCATCTCCAAAAGAAGCCTTCAACTCCAATCAAGCCAAACACGCCCGGAGAAGAAGCCGACGTCACAACCGTCGCCAGGTCCAAAAAGCTGAAGACGAAAGAGCGCTACGAAGAAGCTCCAACGCTTGAAGACCAAAGGCTTCACGAGGCACGGCAAGCATATCCTACGGGAGTCCTTGGCCCTTCAAGTCCTCATCAACGTGAAGACCTTGCACTCGGAGATCAGAGCTTCGACTCCTCGCACGAAGAAGAAAGCTTGGAGAAGAAGACCCGGAGCCGTCATCACCCGATTGCTCCAACGATCTTCATCAGCTCCGAAGACGCCATAAGCAAAGGCCGGAGAAGAAGATCGAAGCCGACAACACCCGTCGTCTTCAACAAAGGCATCAACTCCTTGCACGTAGAAGAAAGCCGGGAGAAGAAAGTCTGAAGCCGGTGCTACCCCTGCCGCCTTCGTGAACCAAAAGCCGACGCTACAACCGTCGTGCCGAAGCCGGTGCTACCCCCGCCATCTTCATCAACAAAAGTCGACGCTACAACCGTCGCACGAAGATCGGTGCTACCCCCACCGAAAAGCCAAGCCGACGCCACAACCGTCGAGGAAGTCGGAAGAAGAAAGAAGCCTTGAAGAAGGAACGCCAGTCGTTCGAGAAGAAGATCGAGTCAAAGCTAAAGTCAAAGCCGACGCAAGAAGCCAAAGCAAACGCCCCGGTAAAGCCCGCGCTAAAGCAACGCACGTGCCAAAGCCAAGCAACTACGACGGTCACGAGCAAAGCACCGCACGTTCTAGCCGACACGACGCGAAGTCCGGAAGAACTAAAGCATCGCAAGCCTCTACCTGCCTACGTTCAAGCGCAAGCGCCAAAGCAAAGCAAACGCCAGAGCCACGCCAAAGCTACGCCAAAGCCGAAAGCTAAAGCCAAAGCTGACGCCAAAAACACGATCGACGCCGCGAACCGACGATCAAGGACGTCGAGATCAAGCAAGGATTGAGGAAGACACGAAGACCGAGGAACGAAGCCCAAGGCCTCCCTAGCCGAGAAAGCGCGAAGCACGGACGGGACAAAATCAACGGCAGAAACTCCTTAGCCTCTCAAAAACCCTCACCCTGTAAAGACCTCTGTCCTGGGCAACCCCTTCAGAGCTCTCGCACGAATACCACGTGGAGACGCGGATCAAAGGGACCCTCCAGAGGATCTCTCCCACAATCTCCTGATCAAAGAAAATTTGTAATCTCGTGTGATCCGCAATAAAGACGACCCGAATCTTTTTCTGCGACCACAGTCTGCTACCATCAGCTCTGTGCGAATATGCGGGATCTCTACCACTTCCCCTTTGACTTTCTCGCAGACAAGCATATACTTGATATCTAAGAGCTTGTTGCGTCTGGTAATCTTCTTATTCTTGACATGCTGACAAACAGCCTCATTGTCACAGAAAATTGACAAAGGCTTTTGGATCGAATCCACAATGCCTAAGCCTCCAATGAAGTTCTTCAGCCAAAGGGCGTGCTTTGTAGCCTCATAGCAAGCAACGTACTCTGCATGCATAGTAGAGTCAGTCACAATTGACTGTTTGGAGCTTTTCCACGAAATAGCTCCTCCCGTCATCAGGAAAATATAATCCGAAGTGGATTTCAGGGTGTCTTTACAGCCAGCAAAGTTTGAGTCGGTGTAACCAATCACCTGAAGCCCACCGCCCTTCCTGTAAGCATGAACTCTTTGGTACGCTGAAGATACCTCAGAACTTTCTTAGCTGCACGCATATGAGCTACACCCGGATTCTGCACATAACGACCCAACATCCCAACAGTAAAACTGATATCTGGTCAAATACAAGTCATAGCATGCATGACGCTCCCCACAATGGAAGCGTACTTATCTGTATCCACTTGACTCCTCTCAGCCTGATTCTTGGGACACTGATCCTGGAAAAATACATTTCCCTTAAGAGCTGGTCCCTCACCCAGAGCACACCTATCCATCCCGAACCTCTTCAGGACCTTCTCAACATAAGCTGTCTACGAGAGTCCCAGAATCACTACTGCTCTATCTCTATGAATCTTGATCCCAAGCACATAGTATCAACATAGAGCATAAGTATGACAAACCTGCTCCTACTGGCTTTCAGATAAATGCATCTGTCAGTCATATTCTCTTGGAAACCATACTCTGTAGTAACATGATCAAACTTCAGGTACCACTGTCTGGAAGCCTGCTTCAGCCCATAAATGGACTTCCTCAATTGACAAACCAGCTGTTCGCTCCCACTGACTGTAAAGCCCTATGGCTGTGACATGTAAATGTCCTCTGTCAGACCACCATTCAGAAATGTTGTTTTAACATCCATCTGGTACAATTCCAAGTTGTGATGGGCTATAATGGCCATAATCACTCTCAATGAGTCCTTAGTGGAAACCGGAGAGTAAGTCTCGCCAAAGTCAATAGCCTCCTTCTGCCTGAAACCTTTAGCCACCAGTCTGGCCTTGAATCTCTCGATCTTGCCATCAGCATCTCTCTTGGTCTTAAAAATCCATATGCACTCCACCGCCTTCTGGTTTTCTGGTATCACAACTAGATCCCAAACATGATTCTTCTCTATAGATTGCAACTCCTCTCTCATAGCCTCCAGCCACTGTTGAGATTCATTGCAACCCATGGCTTCACGGAACGAAGTGGATCAGTAATATCTCCTGAAAATAGATCTTATAATAGTCTGGGATAGTTGACCTACGCTGTCGATCTGACCTCCTTGGCTGGACTGGCTCCACTGTAGTATCTAGAACCGGTACAGCCTGAACTGGTAGTGGGTCAACCTCAGCCACAGTCTCAGCAAGTGCTGGAGTCGTATCTGCTATAACGTCTGGCTGAACAATTGGAAAAAATGGCGCTGGCACAACACCTTCCGAAGAGTTCTCTCTGAAAAGGGTATCAAATGGTTATTGGCTCCCACTGAATTCTGCATCCTCTAGAAATACAGCCCTATTGGTCTCCACTATCTCCAATGGTCTGGAAGGACAGTAGAACCGAAAACCCTTCGATCTCTCAGGATAGCCAATAAAGAAACATCGAACTATGCAGAAATCAAGTTTCTTTATTTCTGGATTATAGAGCTTAGCCTCTACCGGGCAACCCCAAACATGCAAATGATGGAGGCTAGGAGCCGAACCTTTCCATCTCATGTAAGGGGTTTCTGGGGCAGCTTTGCAAGGTACACGATTCAGAATATAAACCGCTGTCTTCAAAGCTTCTCCCCAAAACTTCTCTGGAAGAGAAGAGTGACTCATCATGCTATGAACAGCCTCCTGATAAGTCCTATTCTTCCTCTCTGCCACATCGTTCTGCTCAGGAGTGCCAGGTGTGGTATACTGGGGAACAATCCCCTGCTGCCTCAGATACTCAGAGAAAGGGCCATGATTCACACCATCCTGGTCCATCCTTCCAAAATATTCTCCTCCACGATCTGAGCGAACTACACTGATCTTCTTATCAAGTTGTTTCTCCACCTCCAACTGATATGTCTGAAAGACTTCCAAAGCCTCTGACTTGTGGTGGAGAAGATACACATAAGTATATCTAGAGAAGTCGTCAATGAACGTGATGAAATAAATATGACCACCACAAGCTTTGACTGGGAATGGACCACAAATATTCATGTGGATCAACTCTAAGAGCTCTGAAGCTCTGGTAGCTGTGAGCTTTCTCTGCTTAGTCATCTTCCCTCTGAGGCAGTCCACACAAGTACCAAAGTCTGAAAAATCCAGACTAGGTAGAATCTCATCTTTCACAAAGGCCTCTACTCTCTTCCTATAGAAGTGGCCTAATATCTTGTGCTAAAACACAGCAGAATCCTCTGCTAAACAATAACTATTCGAACCAGATCGGAAAACATCTTCTTACACAAGAATGAGACCCTAGTCCAACACCACAAGTAGTTGCAAACCGCCACCATACTCATCGAGTTATCATTACCGAGGAAAAGCCTATCCTCCGGTCTAGGTCTTCTTCTGCTCTTGAGCCCATGCAAAGCGTGAGACACATGAACAAAAGCTCCTGAGTCAATCTACTAAAAATTTGACGGTATATCTACGGTATTGGACTCACAACAAACTAATATCTGCTACAAAAATCTCGGTTTGAATAACTTCATTCCAAAACCACCAAAGCCAAGATTCTTATATCCCTTCTTCCCTCCATTCAGTCGTTTTTTTTTTTTTACTCAACGACGCACAGGGTGATAAGCCGATTGAGGTCCTATTAGGTCTCATAGGCATTAAAATTCCTCTCAAAATGTCAAAAGACTTTGGGAGGGGAGATCACTACAATGAAAAACATAGGCTTCCTCTCAAGTTGAAGACCCTACTCTCTGATGCCTATGACCAGCTTCGAGAGCTAGAGAGTATGCTCACGAACGTTGTCATTACCGTCATACTTCAGATTCATGATTTGAAGCATATTGTCATACAGCATGGACTTCTTGGTCCTTACGAATTGTCTCTTCAACAATGCCATCAACTTTGCTGCAGTCTCAGTCCTGGCAATGCCACCTCGAAGCTCCTCACTAATGGTGGCCCTAATCATCATTAAAGAGAGACGGTTCGTTTTCTCCCACTTAGCAAAGTGGGTCTATCGGGCCTCAGTAGAAGCATTTTTAAGCTCTGCCAACTTTGGCTCTATAAGCAAAAAGTCACAATCCATACAACCAAGCAAGATCTCAATATTCATCTTCCAAGATGAATAATTAGAGCCATTCAGGAGCTCAATACTAGCTAGATTCTTCGAAATAGCTAACAAATCCATCTCTGAAAAGACAATTATAAATTTAGTGATATTTCGATACTATTCACACATATATGTTGACATGAATTAGGGGTTATAATTTAAATCAACCGAAGAGAACTGCATGTGCTAAGTTCTCTTCTAGGACAACTCCCTCACACCATCAAGACTCAGCTTTGGCCAGATCCCTTGATGTGCTTCAGTTTCTTAAGTCACGTATAGAAACGCTCACAGACCTAGTCAGCTGTAATAGGGTTGAGTCGGACACTATCCTACACCTTTGGGCAGAAGGGTTATCCTATCTTCCCCAATCACAGGCTACTATTCTGCTCATTCTACTGTACTCAGTAGTCTGAAACACCTTTGGGCAGAATCAAACCCTAGTACAATAGGATGCCTAGTGACCCTAGTGGAAGCCCTCCAATCCGACTACCCACAGTCTCCATAAGCCGCCTACCTTTGGGCAAATCCGACTCATTTCGAAAGTGAGCATCAGACAGTCACTTGGTCTTCTCTAAACCCCATGGAAGACCTAATATGTACAACCAATGCCAATTTCTATCCCTACAAGGTTCAATGGTAGTCATCAATGGTTTACTACATTTAATATGTATGTGCCTACTTGTAGGAAAGCATGAAACCTTTAATATCATCATGACACATTTACAATTGCAGCATGACTATCTTACACATGTGATAACATCAATAATTTGAAATTGGCATAAAATGACATATTGGAACATTAAAATATTTACTATTGTACCATATATGCAACAAGTTGCAAAATAGTCTGAATCTGTAAAATCTGACCGTACCGATGTGTCCGGAACGGTCCAATTAGCTAAGATTCATATATGGATCGATCAAATCAGACCTTTATCAGGCCTAAACTCACAGAAACATAATTGACGGTTCAGAATAAGTCAAACAATCAAATACATGATTTGGGCCTGGGCCTGGGTCTGCCTGAACCTGGGTTCGGGTCTGGGTCAGCAATGGGCCTGGCCCTGGTCCAGGTTCGGGCCTGAACTTAGACTCGGGTCGGGTCCAGAATGTGTCGGGTTTTGAAACCCAATTTAACCAAACCGGGCTTTATAAAATCGGGTTTAAACCCAATACAGTAATGTCGGGTCGGGTACAATGAAAGTTGGGTTCAAACTGTTTTCGGGTTGGGTCCAGACTGACTTGGGTTTAGCCATCAAATGGCAAACGGGTCTGAACCATTAAAGCGGGTCTGGCTAAATCTTTAGTCGGGTCGGGTGTAACTTGGGTTTAAATCCAACCAAAATTAAAAAACAAAAAACTGATGAACACTGTTCATTTTCCCCAAAAAAAAACGGAGAAACCCTAACCCGCCGCCACCCTTCCCCACGCCCACACGCAGCTGCCGCCCACGCGCGCCGCCGGAGCCGCCCGTAGTCGCTTGCGCCCGCCGCCGGAGCCGCCCGCAACCTCTTGCGCGCGCCGCCTGGAGCCGCCCGCAGCTGCAGCGCGCCGGAGCCCGCCGCCGCTGCTCGCGCACGCAGGACGCCGCCGGATCCGTCGCCGGAGCCGCCGCAGCCTGCTGCCGCTCAGGTGCTGCTATGCACTTGGAGCCCGCAGCCGGCCGGAACCCCTGCCGAGCGCAGCCGCTCGCTCAGAAGCACAGGTAGCCGTCGCTGCTGCTGCACGCCGGAGTCCGCCGCCGCTGCTGTCATGCGCCGCCCGACGCCCGGAGCCACCGCTGAACGAGATCCGAAAAGGTTTTGGGTGGCTTGTGAGGGTTCTCATGGGATTTACGATGGGACCAAGATCTCATGGCCATGGCCGGTCGGAATCGATTCAAAAACGGGAACAAAAGCACTGACGAGATTATATCTCGACAGAAACGATAGAACACTCAAGGAATCGTCATCCGAGAACGACGAACAAGATCTAAACCTTGCTCTGATACCAATTGTTGGGTTTTCTACACGAGAACAACCCCGATCGACAGACCGAGATCGTCATCTTGGATGAAGAACATACCTTCGTGTGACGAGAGAGATCGTTCGTAATACCGGGTGAAGATCTTCCACACGCTGCCGTCTCCCGCGGATTCGATGGGTCCTCCTGAATCCCTCTGGATTCACAACGGCGGCTCTGAAGACGTGCGTATGGGGACTTCATCCCTGCACATCTATTTATAATAGATGTGTCCAACCGGTAGACGCAACCCATCAGGGCATCCACCGGTTAGTGGGTGCACATGAAAATGAGGCTAGGTTCACCACCAACCCTGTCAAGCCTCTTGGTTGAGTCGCCCGGTCTGACCAGGACCGCGACAACCAACCCGATTCACCTAGTTCAGTAACTCTCCCGTAAAGGGCCATCAAAAACCAACAGTACTTAGATGATTGTCTCAATTGAAGGAAGAAGAAAACTATTGTTACCGCTTGCGGGGTCCCGTCTTTGATGGTTTAATTTGTGCGTTCAAATCAATCTGTGAAAAATTACTTGTAAGTTCTTTACTGTTAACATAGAAACGGACGGAGTGACATATTATCATTCCCAAGTCCTTCATTGCATCGAACAAATACTATCTGTTGGTATTAAAATATGAAAATGGGAATAGAAACGGGCGATTCCAGAATGAGGGGGGTGTTTGGCATGAGGAACAACTATTCCGCTTAATCCTCATCCAGAAACGGATATTCCCATCAATTACTATTTCTTTTGGAATTCGATGGTTCAGTGTTTCTGTTTTTTGAGAATCCCTCTCGGTGGATGAGGGGGGGGTTCGGCCTAGACCCCTACCGGTTTATTAAAAGAAAGAACAGAAAGAACAGAGAATGCTTAAGAGGCATCTTCACCCAAGGTGCACCCTCATCCAACACGGGCTAACAAAAATGCCCCGCACAACAAGCAAGAAAATGATAACAAGCCGAAAGTCCTAAGACTCAGAAGCCCTCGATCTTTCCATATCACGGAATAGAGCTAGGAGCGATCCCGAGTCTTTCTCCTTGATGGAGAGGCCGACAGCCGAAGCTAAATCGAGGATGGTCTTGTCTTCCAGCAGGTTAATGGGTAGGCTCAGATCCGCTCCATCAAGATTAGACAACTGATCCTTAAGCTCCTGCATGAGTGGGATCTTAGGCCGTGGCGGTCGTCGGTGCAAGTTAGATTCAAGGGCTCGAGATTTGGCTCGGAGCGAAGCCCTAGCTTCAATCGTTTCCGATCCTCGGTTGGCTAGTCTAGGACTGCGGCGAGCTAGTCCCCCCTCCACTAAGCCTCCAACTTGAGAAGCCCCATTATCTGGGGGAAGGGCCCCTGCTGGAATAGAAATCCCATGGACCTCCCCACCGATGTTGACTCCTGGGTTGTTCTCGAGGACTTGTTGCTGCTCCTCGTCAACTGCAGCACCTCCAGCAATTACCACAGTATCACCAAGCGAAACATCTTCAGACTCAAGCCCTGCAGAATCTACAGGTCGCGTAACATTGGCTTCCGCCTGCAACACTGTCGCTGTATTCTCTTCTCTAGAATCAGTGCCAGTTGCAAGCGTCCCAGCAGTAACTGCCATTGCCATGCGATCTGTTGCAATAGGTCTAGCAGTACCCTCAGAGCGTTGCGTAGCTTCTACATCTGCAATCCCTTTTGTTATAACTGTATGTTGCATATTGCCTGTCACAGCCTCGCATGCTGCTGAACAGGCAAAATCCGCTGCATTAGCACCATCCACAGCGTGTGAAATATCAGGGACTCCAGCGTCCACTGCATCTAATACAGTCGCAGCATCAACAAAATTAGTAGTTTGAGAACCTACTGTAGCACCCAACGCTCCTTCAAAGTCTCCCTCCTGATTTGCCAAGACTGCAAATCGAGCGGCACTCCCTACCTTGGAGCTAGAACCAGAATCTGCAGTTCTAGCTTGTGCCCCCACTGCCTTAGCCAAAGCTCTGAGTTTAGGGCCTGCTCGGATCCAAGCATTGGTGTCCAATGGAGGTTTATCCTTTGGCACCCAATGTTTCTTCACAGGATTAGGCCTATGCCCTTGAAAGGTCTTCCACTTGTCGGAGATCTTCGGGTGAGACATACAATCATCCTCATTGTGATCAAAAGACTTACACGCTCTACATCGAGTAGGCTTCCAGTCATATGTCACAGGTTGCACAGAGGCAAAGGTGCCCGCATCATTCCGAGCCTCAACGTCAAATCTAAGGTCATCCTCGACATTAATCTCCACGCAAATCCTCGCATAGTTCATCCTGCCCCCTTCCTTATGAGCAACTGCTGCAGCTGTGGGGCCGTCCATACCCACAGGTCTTCCCAAAATACTGCCCATCCTACTTAGGGCATCAAACGACCACAGTTTGTCCGGGAGACTAGGGAATCTGACCCAGACAGGAATATGAGTGAGCATCTCCCTATCATACCTAGTGTCACTCGTCCACTTCTTGAGCACAAGAGGCCGCCCTTGAAAGTGCCACGGACCGCCAGCCAAAATTTTTGAGCAGTCTTCAGCATCCACAAATTTGAAGAGGAAAATTTCATTCTCTCGAGAAAACATCTCCATTCCCCCCTTCGGTTTCCAAAGACTCAACACCGAAGCCTTAAGGTGAGGGAAGAAAGGCCGTCACCCCAAGACGAAGCCCACTAAAGCGTTGGCCCAGAAGCTTTCCGATTTAGCAAGCTCTTCCTGTGGACAAACCGCAATTTTCTTTCCGTCGATCACTGTAGGTTCAATGAAAGTGAGCTTATATTCGTCGGGAGTCAAAGTAGATAGGTGAAGAGGACCATTCCAAGCATTACCCGCTGCCCTCTCCCCAACATCTGCAAACCTCTGTGGTTCAGACACTCCGACAGGCACCTGGGGTGCACCTGGACTCATTACTGAATTCAGAACTGCAGTAGACCCATCTTCACATCTCTTAGACATTTCCACAAACGCCTGCCCGGCACTGCGCTTAACGACTGTTGCAAAGGAAGGTGCAGCAGCCCCATCGCCCGTACTACCTGAAAGACATCTAGGGCTGTGCGGGGAATAGAAAAGGGGGGGAGGGATTCAGTGTTTCTGTTAGCATAGAAACGCATGGAGTGAAATTTTATGGTGCCCAAGTCTTTTATTTCATCGGAAAAAATACTATCCGTTTAATCCTCATATAGAAGCGGATATTCCTCTCTTTTTTTTGCTAGACTGGCCAGGTGGTCAGAGGACTGGGCGCTAGAGCCATGGCTCAATGAGGTCCAAAGATCGAAAAGAGGGGAGGTTGTCAACAGCTGCTATTTATTATTTCCATAATCCGGTGAACATGACATCAACGGTCTGGATTTGCATGCGCAAACAAGAACAATGGTCTCAAGGAAAAGTTTGCTCCACGGTGTCCATACCGAGAGTTGAACAAAGAACCTCTCCAACTTGGGAGAGAGGAAGTACCACTAGGCCAAGAGCCTGTTGGTCAAACACCCCCTTAGATTCTCATTGAAGAATTTTTCCTGAAAAAACGGTTTAACGAGACCACTACGGCACTCAAATTTAGGTCTTATGACATTCTCCTCACTTCACGGACATCGGGCTTCGGTTCCTCAATCACATGAAAGACTTTGTTCAGACCCAAATGAGGTATATCTTTCATACGAAAAAAAAAATGGGGGAGTTGGTGAAAACTCCTTTTAGGAAATACTTTTAAGTCTAAGGACTTTGAAATACTCTTGATGAAATTGTTCTTCATAATATTTTAAAATAAAATTGGTATGCCACCGAATCAGTGAACCACCAAGCCACCGATTGCCACCACCGAACCACTGATCGCCGTCACTGGAGCTGCTCGTCGCCACTGAACCACCAAAAGTCGTCGCTTGCTAGAGTTGCTCGCCGCCGCTGCCGAAACAAACCTAACCTTGGCCCTGAGATCTACAGGCCATGGGATGAACCATAGACCTGAGATCTGCTGCTCGTCGAATGCCACCGTCACCGGAGCTGCTCATCGATGCCGCCGAAACTGCTGCAGCCACCGCTGCGGGAGCTGCTCGAGAGAGATGAGAGAATAAACCGAAGGTAGTTTCGGGTTTACCAAGAAAGGCAAGGACCTTATGCTAAATGAAAGTATAAGGTGTCATTTCACATGATGGATCTGTTGTCAGCAACCTCTCACACATTAACCCGAAAAAAATTGACGGCTTTGACGACCGATAATGAAGACCGACCAGTGACTTTGCGCCACATAGAGGTAAGGAGGTCATTTGAAGAGACTAAGGGCGTACATTTTATTTGGGTTTAATTTACCTCCTTACCCCTAAGCTGGAAGTCAAACCTATACACGGGCTCCACAAAGTCAAGATGAAATCCCCAGCTGTTCTCCACCTTATTATACTAAAATATAGGGCCGGCAATTTCGGACCCGGCATGGCAGACCCGACACTAAGTTAGCGGATCTGGGTCAGAGCTAAACGGATTCGGATCGTAAACGGGTCGACACGATAGACCCGTTTAATAAACGTATCGGGTCCGGGTTTAGGGTCTGGACAAGGTAGACCCGGGAAGATCCGTTTAAAATTCAACGGGTCGGGTCTACCCACAATCCGATACTGTAATATATAGTATCAGTGTGTCTATCGGGTTAGGTCGGGTCGAGTCGGATTGAGTCAACTGAATAAACTCATGTGGTAAACGGATCTTATCGGGTCTACCCGTTTATAAATAGGTTAGGTATGGGTTTAGGATCTAGGCATGATTAGTTAAACGGGTCGGGTTCGGGCCTAGGGGTTTTGGACACGACCCAAAACTAGACACGACACGAACCCGACCCGACACGACCCATTGCCACCCCTATACTAAATACCGGGACACTTACCATAAGTCCTTTTAAGAAAATCACGTTAAGGTAAGAGAAGTGGAAGTTCTTTGTTTTGCACCAGGTCCTCCTAATCCTAATATCACATAGAAGAATAACAATTCAATAAAAAAATTCTTTAGGAACGGTGATTCCACGGTAGCAAAGAATAACAATCTTTGCATATTGTCATTCTTTGCTACAGTGGAATCACTGTAGCAAATTGGTACTATTTGCTACAGTATAGTACATATTTTTGCTACGGTGATATAATGAGGAAACGAGAAATGAGTTGCCAGTCTATTTTGGTGAAATGGGTAGCCACCCATTTGAATCCCCTAGGAGTTTTAGAATATACTGATTTTTTATAAGCATAAGCATCTTATCTTAAATAGAACACACACAAAAAAACAACACATTTTAAAACTCCTAAGGACATCAAATGTTAGAAGTTTTATTAAACGTCCGTTGTAACCGTCAATCTAAAATATAACATTTGATACCTCTAAAAGTTTTAGAATGTGCTGATTTTTTGTGAGTGTTCTATCTAATGTAAGATACTTATGCTCACAAAAAATCAGCACATTCTAAGACACCTAAGGGCATCAACTGAGTGGTTGCCCATTTCGTCGAAATAGGCCGCCAGCTTATACTCCGTATCCTCATTAGAGGAAACGGGAAATGAGTTTCCAGCCAATTTTGGTGAAATGGGCAGCCACCCATTTGAATCCACTAGGAGTCTTAGAATGTGCTGATTTTTTGTGAGCATAAGCACCTTATCTTAGATAGAACACCCACAAAAAATCAGTACATTCTAAAACTCCTAGCGATAACAAATGTTAAAAATTTTATTTAACGTCCGTTGTAACCATTAATCTAAAATATAATATTTGATACCCTAAAAGTTTTAGAATGTGCTGATTTTTTGTGGGTGTTCTAACTAAGGTAAGATGCTTCTGCTCACAAAAAATCAGCACATTCTAAGACTCCTAAGGGCATCAACTGGTCAGCTGTCCATTTCGTCAAAATAGGCTGCCAGCTTATACCCTGTATCCTCTTGTAAATAATTACTTTGTAATTTTACTGTAGCTAAGACACAATATTTACAAATTATTGCTCTTTATAAATTGCTACAGTGATTTGTGTCAAAGAATCAAATTAGCACTCCCGCAAGCCCTATCTTCTTTTTTTTTTTTTGATAAGCACAATCCATGTCTGTGATCCACTTCGTGAGGTCATACATTACTGACAATTAACAACAATTTGCTCAGCAAATTTTGATAATAACTTAAAAAGTTTACAATAAAAAAAAAAATCACAGCTATTCCTTCAAAATAACCAATCGGGTTAAAACCTCAAATAACAAAAGGCCAAAGCCAAACACACCCATTACCAAAATCCATGGAAGCATTCCAACTGATCCGTGACTTAAAAAGCAGCAAACCAAGGACCCTTCAACTACTAAAGGAAATAACCATGAAACCAAAAAATCACACAACCCAACATTTGGTGCTTATTCCATTACTAATCTTTCCCGCCAGTTTTCCTTGAGGTCGAACCACCGGAGCCTGAAACACCGGCAGTCGTCTCAGATCCATGCGACGTTTCATTGCTCGGTCCGTGACTCAAGCCAGTTTCCCTAGCGACAGCTTCTGATACTGAATGTTGCTCCTCCGAGTTGGCCGAGTTGGCTTCAGAGAGTAGTACGGCGTCCTCCATGGATCTGGCTTCAGAAACTTGCAGCGGACTAGTGAAATCTTGCTTTTCAGGACAAATGAAAGGATCAGCACCATTATCGACGAATAGGGCGGCATCAGATTGCAGATCCTTTTCTGCCCGGGACTCACCAACTGCACCCACTTCTGACAATAAACCTTCATCAATACCTTTGATTGCGCCACCCTTGGCATGGACGTCGTTGGATTCCGGTATTTCTGTCGACTCAACCAAGTGTACTCCAGCGAGACCACTATCACCACTACAAATAACGGGAGAAACATATTTAGCATCGTCATTCTCCGAGTCATGAACTAGCCTCTTTGTACTATCAACTGTCTCAGTTCCGTCCGGAGACTTCCCCTGGAGATGGGACAGCTCTGGTTCTAGATCAGATAAACCAACCCCAGGCTCTTCAATAATCTGTAAACCAGTTAAACCAACAATCCCAGTGGGGTGTATCATGCTTTCATGCTCTTTTTCGAGGTTAAAGTCTTCTAAGTTCACCTCAGAAATTGGAGCCAGTTTCAAAATATCGGTCTGGCATTCTTCAAGACTAGCTTCATGAGATGGCCGAATTCCGTCAGAATGAAAAGTCGCATCCACATCAACTGGACTATCCTTGCATGATTCAACCACCGCTGAAGACAAGCTCGAAGGATGCATGATTTGCCGGGCTACTGAAATTGGCATTGCCAGTGCAATTGGCTTAACAAAATCTTCCGAAACTTCTGATAAGCCAACTTGGATCACATCGCGTTCCCTGATTTCACTTATCTCCCTTGATCTGGATTCATTTTCATCTACGGCAGATAAACTCGGTGGTGCGACCCAAATCCCACCACTAGCAAAACCCAAGTCTTCATTAACTGATTCAAAATCTCCTGATGAAATATTCTTCTCAACCGGTGGTCTTAGAGGTGAAGTCACTTCCAAGATATCTGCCATGTCAGATGACAAAGAACTGGAATTTGAACATCTTTTACCTGCATAAACAAAGCTTCATCAGGCGTTGCGATAACAAGAGGGAATTGTTTTCTCTTGAAATGTTCATGGGCTAGAAGTGGAACTAAAATTCTCTTACCTGCGTAAAAAAAATCTTCATCGTGGGATTTTCCAACAGCTGATGGGCTTGAATCATAAACAGGATCTGTGACTTGCGTAACTTGACTGTCGTCGACTCTTTCTCCAGTCGTGCCCACAATTAGCGGGTCTTCATGAAGTAAATGCATGGATTCGCTAGAAATTTTCAAGGAGTCACCCATTGCTGGCTCCGGATTGACGTATTCTTCATGAGTGCTCATTTTGGAACTCTTCTCATTCACCTCTGACGAAGAGGAGGAACTTGACCCATCATACTTATCTTCAATAACTTCTAAGTTGGCCACATCTGACATGGGTGAATCATATCCCATTTCTATGATTTCCTCTTCCACTGCTCGAAAAGCATCAGCAGCCTCATGAGTGTCGACGGTGACAATGGAAGTATTCAAATCAATCTCACTGTCATCACCCAAATTTGTCCCACTCTGACTCTGCTCATGATCAACATCAACTGAATCTATTTCCTCAGAGGATTGACTTTCCGGTTCAACAGGTCCAGCATCATGACTGGCTGGAATAGAAGCCACCTTAGAAACACTCTTCTGATGCAAACCTTCCACTAGAAGCTGCGTGTGATTTTCCTGATCTATAACTGATGAAGCCATCACAGATTCAGGAACAGAACTCACCTCAGAATAACCCTTTTCACCTAATTGTCTCTGGAAAGTAGGAAAACCTGTCACCTCTGCCCTCTCCGGAACAAAATAAGGCCTAAACCTACTATCACACGTCTCTTGTTTAAGTTCCCCAGAAAATGATGCACCCAAACTGAAGCTTTCGTGCCTCCGGAAAAATATGTCCCGTTGTGGAATCGACACAAACTCTTGCTGGCTCAAACTCTCCGTTGGGAGGCTGCCACTTTGATCTACTTGGTCATAAGGAATATCAAAAGGGTTCCTTCTGGGTAGTAGAACAGAAGGAGCTGAACCAGGAATGGGGGGCAAACCTGTAGTTTCCTCCGAATCGTAGGGAAGATCAAAAGGATTCCGTCGTGTTGCAGAAATGGGTGGAATTTGTGCAAGAAAGCTAGAAAGTTCTTCCATGGTTGGGACAGAGTCACCACTGTCAAGGTCTATTAAATTCTTCTCAGTTTCATATCGTAGACTCTTCCTCGCTCTTCTTTTTGCAATCAAGTTCTCCAACCTCTGGTTCCTTTCCATTTCAGAAGTCCCCAGATCCATGAGATTCTTTTGATCATCCGCTGTCCACTTTACTGCTTCTTCATTACCATCATCTTTCTCTTCATGTGCTTCTTCATCTTCTTCTTCTTCCTGGTGCTCCCCTTCTTCCGTCGCACTACCATCATCTGATTCATTATCCTGTGAGGAAACGCCGGAAGCAGCATCTGAATTGTCCATGGATTTAAGAGCAGGCTGAGGTTCGGTATCCAAAAGTGGGTGAAGCTCATAGAGCATCGGAATTATATCTGTCATCGAAGCATCAGAAGAGGAACTCTCTGAACAGTCAGATTCAGAATCAGAAGAAGCATCATGACTATCAATTGGGTGGCATGGGGAACCCAGAGAAGCGTCGATGTGGTTCTCAAATGTAGCCTTGTCAATCTCCCCCTCAAGTCCTTTGATTTCCTTTAGACCCTTGGTAGAAACACCACAAACAGCTTCAATCATTTCCAGTGCACCTTCACCTTGGTTTTCTCCAGAAAATTCTTTCTTCTCAACAAACCCCTGTTTGTCAACGTCTCTCTCTTCAATCACTTTCTCCTCGCTATGTATACATATATCCTCTTCTTCGAATGAAGAGCTTGCAGCCCTGAAAGTATCATCCTTTGCATCACCTCCATCATGCATTATTGTGAAAGCCACATTGCTGACAGCCTTACCAGCAGGAGTAACCCTTCCTTCACCCAAAGAAGCCTCTTTGACTGTCCTCTCAATGACCTCTCCTCTACTATCCACATGAGCCTCTACTGTGAACATCTCATCTTTCTTGACAACAAGATCATTTGCAGCACTCCCAACTTTCAGAAAGGAATTTTCCCAAGACACCTTATCTTCCTCGATTTCCGGAAGATTTGGTTCACCATAATTCAGAAGGACTCCGAGAAGAAGAGTAGTGCATATGATGACAGGAGATGAAGAAACAAGGAAAGCAAAAAGAGAAGGAAAACAGCTGTACAACATAAGCAGGAAAAACATCATGCCCAAAACAAAGGGATGATCACAAGCAGACTTGAAGCAAATTCTGACGGAATACATTAGACCCTTCCTGATATGTGCTATGATATCTTTTGCCTCAATCGTCATATCTTCTTCTTTGTGTGCTCCTTGCCTATGCTTCTAGTAATCTGATGACAGGAAAGGAGAAGATTACAAGAAAATCTCAGAAACTATCTACGAGAAACTCATCAGAATCAAAACTTAGAAAGGAATTAAGGTAAAAGAAAAGTAGCATTAGGCAAAGCAATTGCAAACCTTGCACAAATGCCTGCAAGTTAACCTATGGAAAGAAGATGAAAATACATCAGAACTCATAGTCACAAACACTTCCTTTTCCTCAAGGTATTCAGAAAGCCACTTCAAATAAGCAATCAACATAGGTAAGCTAAACAACGAAGCAAGAAGTTTCAACTTGGAAACTAAAAAAACCTATTTTTCTTACGCATTCCCTCCAAATTAAATAGAAAATGCTGGTTTGTTTCAGAAGTTACAAAAGACACCTTAATTACAAAAGGAATAATGCATTTAATAGATGGGATCAGTTAATGAAGAATCAAGAGGTCTGGTTCTAAATCCTAGGAAAAGCATTAGTTAATTTGTTTACATATGAGCTGATAGATAAAAGTAATAGATCTAGTATCAAATATAACTCCAAACCCATCTCATACAACAAAGTAGAATCATGGAGCAGAGACTTTGAGTAAAAGAACTGCTCCCAATAGGCTCCAACTAGAAAAAAAAAAAGGGCAGAAGCAAGAGTTATTTGCATGAATCTTCAGTCACAACCCTAAAGAGGAAATCTACGAAGATAAAACAAAATGATGAAAGAAAACAGGTTGCATCACACATAGTTGTTAATAAATTCTTCACTTTTTTTCTTCTCTTAATCAGGATTGGAATTCAGAAGACTGACTAAATGGAATAATTATGAAAATAACCCAAGATGCCAACCAAAATCATTATTTTTCAGAATATTTGGCGAGACATAATTTTATAAAAAAATCAATCACCGCTAAAAGAACAGTATTAGAACACAGAAACAATAAACAGACCCTACCTTTATTTTTTTTCGTGGAAAAATACTTCTAGATGTTAAACAGAACATAACTCACCATAGAAAATAATGCCTAGGGCTGAAAGGAATCAAACCAAACACATAAGAGAAATCAAATTCATATCTAATGTGGAAAAATGTACCCATATATCTTAGGAAAGAAAGATTTTACTCTCGAAACCCCAACAGGAACAACAACAATTACAAGTATGTAATAAGATGGATGCAATTATCATATAGATCCTTTATCAAAAATAGATCCGTCAGATAATGACACTCAAATCTTGCCCTAACTCAAATTTATCATTGTTCCTCAGTAACTAGGATGTACTCTTGGTGCTTTGGACAGCTAGCCAAAAGATGGATGTAGTACTAGTGCTTTGGGTTAGATCGATTTCTAAAGAGGAGGGAATAAAGAGTGAATAGGGCCAATAGGCTCTTGTTAGATTACGGAAGAGACCTTCCGCTCCTATGATCTTGCTAATGGGATTTGTGGCAATCACTTCCTTGCTTTGTGTGATTTGTACAATCAATTGAGTGAATCTACCAAACCACCCAAGCCCTGAATCACTCACTGACAGGAAGGCTTGTTCTGCTACTAGTAATGCTCCAGTGCACGTGCCTTGCACATGATTAATGATCGGCTGCATGTAAAATGTGAATTAATGGTGTAGATTGTTGGGCAAGGAAAATAAAAGAACTAAAAGGTGTCGCTCTTTTCTTCTTTTTTGAGAGGGGGCATGGGAGGATCAGGGTTAGGAAGTGTTGGCTAAAAATAAAGAGATGGCCATGCTTCTTTTTTGGAGAAGGCTAAACCTCCTTTCAGTGATGTGGCCACTATCCAACCACATCACAATCATCAAGGAGTGAGAACTCACCGGGAAGTTGCCACATCACTGTGAGAGATGTCCTAAAAAAGGCAACCATTCTTAATGGTTAATTAAGGTCAAGGGATATTAACCCCAAATGCATATGTGGCAGAGTAATACTCACCTCCAGATAGTGTATTCACTCAACCCAGCTCAAATGGCCAATCTAACAATTTATCCTTGCAGTCGACTAGACGTTGTGATGTATCTCCTTCGAGTCTAAGTAACAACCAAGGTAATAGTGAACCTAATAAAAAACCAACAAAAATATTAAACCAGAAAACACTATAATACCAATTGGTGGTTGCTCGTTAGAAGCAAGGAGTTAGTGTTTTGTTAAAGCAATGCATGTGAAATCCATAATGAGTAATTAACCTCAAGATTGAATTACATTATTGATAAGGTAGAAGATTGGATGGAGATTGAGTAATTAACCTCAAGAACTTTTCACCATTTTCTTGGATGGAAATTGATATTGATATATTTTGAGATGGACAGAACTAGCCTAAGGGCTTTTAGATGTGTGTGTGTGTGTGTTGGGGGGGGGGGAGGAGAGCGGCGGGGTGCTAGGAAGAAAAGATATGATGGTTATTCATTGATATATTTCGAAGTATCATGTTGTCAAGTAGCAATTTAAGCAAAATTATCAGTTTAAGCAAGATGAAAGACGCAAGAACCTTTTTCCAAATAAAACATACGTAGCATTCCCATCCAACTCAACACTACGAAAAAAAAATATGGCATGTTAAAACATATAAGAATAGTCAGGTATGTACCTTGCCACTAAATTGAAGTAAAAGCCTAGAGTTGCCAACTATCAGGGGTGTACAGAAAACCAGTGGAACCGGAGAACCAAACCGAACCGGTCCGAACCGTATGGTTTGGTTTGGTTTCTAGCAGAATCGGTTCGGTTCTGGTTCCCAAAGTCCAAAACCGTAAGGGATCGGTTCGGTTCCCGATTCTGGGTTCCGGTTACCCGAACCGAACCGGTTCATGTATATGCATAAAGCATTCATGGGTCGAGTAATACGGGTGATGCAGGTACGATCATTATGTAACGAGCCCTACTGATTTCCACAACACTATCATGTATATCTGGCCTCGAGATTGCTTGTTGTATCCTCGGTTCTTAAATATATTTTTTAATTTCTATATGCTCCAATCATAGACCTATTATAACTTCTAGGGATGCACAGAAAACTAGTGGAACCGAAGAACCGAACCGAACGAACCGGTTTTATATGGTTCGGTCCGGTCCGGTTCCATGCTCCTTACGGTCCAGTTCTGGTTCCAAATATTTGAGAACCGTTGGGACTGGTTTGGTTCCTGGTTCCTCCTGGAACCAGTCCAAACCGAACAATGTGCACCCCTACTAACTATGATTGCTCAGTCGCATTGCATCTTATCATTTTTTACTTATAATCCCATATTCCCACCAATTTTCTTTTCTCTCTTAAGGTAGTTACTAGCTAGAGATTGTGAGAATGTTGGCTCATTTCAAAATACTTCCACTTGACGAGAAGGTCTACTTAAAGAGGTCGTCGTTTGTGGAGGAGGCATGTATAGCAGTACTTTTATAACCATGTGTGAGGCTACCTACACATAAAACAAATTAAATGAAACCTCGGTAGAAACTAATAGTATCCTTAGTTGCGCATAATAAAGGAAGGCGATGAATTAGTTTTACATCTTGCTCTAACGAGTGACCATCAATTGGCAAGTTAGTTATTTTTATATTTCTAAATTATTTATTGGGTGTTTCTTAATTACGTTTGCTTTCTATGTGTTCGTTAACCTCGAAGAGTAATCTCAAAGGAGATACAAGGTGACCCTTAATCTCTTGCACAAATTTTCCTTTACCATTAGCCTTTGGAGTTGGGGTTAGCGAATCATGGTCCAAAGGTGCAGCTTGCCATGTAGCCAATTCGGTTTAAGGTGCCTTGGTGAATTAAACCATCTTCTACACAACGATCGCCTCGTCTTACGAGGACATCCTCCCAGTGATGTGGCAGTTGCTAATTGCTTAGAGCATCTCCAATAGCCTCGCATAAGGATCGACAGATGTAAAATAAGCTTCCGACGCTCGCACGATTTGTTGGCTTGTTCCGGAATCACTAGCGGGTACAATTGAGTTCTGCTGCACTAAAGATCATCCAATTAAGTGAAAATGAATTGTTCAATTAAATCTCTTGAGCCGGTACATGAGAGGGTGTAAGTGATAATTTCAGAATTATTATATTGTAGGGAGTGTGTAGAGAGGCCATTGGAGTAGAAGCAAAACTCACTCACCAAAGATGCTGATGTGGCACTTTTGGCTCACCAAATCTAGATTTTAGGTAGGGAGGCCGTTGGAGATGCTCTTACAGGGTAGTGGTTTACAGTTGACAGTGTTGATAATTGCGATACATGTCTGGATGTGAGTCCATCACTTCAACTTAAGCCATTTCCTGAGTAGAGAGTCTGTCTCTTAACTTCTAACCGGCATTTTTTCTAGTGGGTTTGATTACTTAATAGTTAATACATTCTACAAATGCCTTCTTTCCAACTTTTTGTTGTTTGGTGTATTAGTGATTTTGTGTTTTTTTTTACATCTGGTAGTATTTTTCTGCCAAAAGAGTCAATTGGTACTTGAGATGGGATTTGTTGATTCTTCATCTAATCTTTCCATTCTTTAAATGAAATTCTGATTCGTTCAGGGAGTATGAACACCTTACACTTATCAAATACAACAAGATCTCAAAAATTACATGATTTTGATTCTTATGCTAATTTCATAAATATTTCATGTAGTCAATCCACTCAATTAAATTAAGTCGGAACAGAAACAATCACGTGGACTTTAATTTGCTCAATGTCCACATCGAAAATATCCATCATCGGTTCACGATTTCAATGAGCCTAATCCCATTAATTGCCTTTAATCAACGTGCGTCAGACTCTTTGCTGCAAGCAGAACAAAGCCTATGAGTCGATTTAGAGATCCAACGACTTCTATGGAAATTTCAGTGATTTCAGAGAATCATTGGGATAAAAAGTTCTCTTCACAAGCCTAATGAGGAATAGACATCCTCTTTAGAAAATTATTCTCTCCCCCCTTTGCCCATACCTATATCTAGTCTCCCAAGCATGAAAACCGCCTCCCCAGCTGTTGACAAAGCAAAAGAAATTTAAGAGAGAGAATCTATATTTGATTAGTATTATTAATAAGACATGCACTGTCTCTGTTATTTGTGAGTACTTGAACCATCTGCCATAAATCTACATTTTTGTAGCTCCTATTTAATGGGACTTTCAAGGCTTGAAATCTTTCCTTACTAGTTTTATAGCTTCTTTACAGTGGGTTTGATTCCTTCTGCAAAAAGTTTCAGATCCATCCTTCCCTCTTTTTGTTGGTGGGTGATAAGAGAGTTAATGTTATGTTTACCTTGTTGTGATTTTTTTACCAAAAGAGTAAATCTGATTAGTTATTTAATGTGGAATTTGTTTGAATTTTCCGCTGGTCTTCCCCTTTTGAAATGAAATTCGGATTGGCACAGGGAGTGTGAATGTCCATCTTTTATCATGTACCACCAGACCTAAAAAAATGTGATTTGATTCTTATGTTGTATCCATAGATATTAAACATAGTCGGTCCTCTAAATTAAATCAAGAAGTAGAAAGAGGATCGATCTTGATCATTATGAATCTCGCACATATTAAGAAATATCAATGCGTTATTTAATAATAATACGGTGGTAGAGAATAGACTCACTTAACTAACGTAGGATGTACTTTTTCTTTCTTTACTTATCTTTCACAGCAAAGAGGAATTTGTACCTACTCCATCACCTGAAATGTGCACCGCATGTTATGACCATCGGAGAGCATACCAAAAGACGGAAAATGTTACAAAAAATGTAAGGAAGTTATTGAAAATGCATCAAAACATCTATAGAAACAAAGAAAGGAAACATTGCAACTTGGTGGCTCCACAGGTTTTCATTTGTTTATGCATGTCTGTTTTATTTGAAAATTTTTGTTTATGCATGTCTTAAATCATTGTTTCTCGTTTTCTAGCCTAGAAGCATCAGATCTTAAATGCTTCCATTTGACCCACCATTTCCTGCATCAGCTTCCAAAAGTGGAAAACATGGTCTCACCAACAAGGATGCTCAAGCCTCACACATGCACCCAATGCTAATTGGTGCAAACTAAGGCTATATATTACATGAGGAAACAGGCATGCTCGCAACATGCATCCAAGGCTGAAGATGGTGCAAGGAGTCTGGTTTGTCTCGGCAA
Source organism: Chamaelirium japonicum (assembly GCA_947650365.1). Taxonomy (NCBI): domain Eukaryota; kingdom Viridiplantae; phylum Streptophyta; class Magnoliopsida; order Liliales; family Melanthiaceae; genus Chamaelirium; species Chamaelirium japonicum. Next base: position 81,329,732 of record OX393551.1, on the reverse strand, counting down.
TGGTGTATTGGCACATAGGTAGTGTTGGACAAGCACAACAATAAATGGTGCCGGGACATGCGTAGTTTTTTTTTTTTTTGAGAAATTCAATAAAATTAAAATTAATCTTCAGAAGTGCCACACCCTTGCGAATAGCAATATCCACACTAACTTTCCCACATCAAGCTGAACAGTTCATCTTATGTAACGTTTTGGACTATATATTCCGTAAGCATCGACTTTTGGATGTCATCTTCCGCATTGTTTCATGTTTTGACTATTCTTGAGCCACAATGATCAAACTTTCTGAAATTTCTTCCACTGAATCATCTGATAGCTCCCCGGGAGACTGGTTTTTTTTTTTTTTTGTATGACTCAAGATTTTCCTCCATACATTCCATGTCTTCCATTAGCTATTGTTTGTTGGCTCTCTTTTTAAGTAAGATTTTGGTTGAGGGTAGGAGGGAACCTGGTGAGGACACCACCCCCATTCGAGCTTCAGAGATGCGAGTCTACTCGTGAAAGAACGCCCAGCCACTGAGTCTTAGGATCGGAGAGGCCATACATGCACCCAAGTGCAATTGGGCTTTACTTGGGCCGTATTTATGTTCTGGGGTTTTATCTATGCATTTTCGGATTAACAAAAAAGCCTAAATTCTGTTTTAATGTAAACCCAATTTATCAAGGCATTTTAGGCTCTCTCTCCCCTTGAGCCATTAGGGTTTGGAAGGATTAGCAAGGGCATTGGAGGATCCTTGGCCTCTTGGGGATAGAGGCTTTTTGCAAGTGTGGTTGGAACGCTTATCGACGGCCCATGCATGTCTCAAGATAACCGGGCGCAATGAAAATATTCAACTAGTCGCTATTAAATGGAAATATAACCATCCAGCATTTTACGGTGTTTAATGACATGTGAGCAAAACATATGAAAATCCAATATATAACTAGTGACGTAGTTTCTCATGGAAGCACACAACTCGGTAACCGGTTGCGAAACAATTGCAGAAGCAGCAGCAGATCAATAGAGAAGATTGGTTCAACAATCATAGCAACACTAGCAATTATATACGGCAAACACATGAGGCAGCATTCGATCAACGGCTTGCCGACAAAAGGGTCATCGGTAGCAGTGTCAACAATGGCAATAAACTAGCATCGGAGATGGGCAACTACCAGAAATGCAGAAGAATCAAACAGAAGAATAAGAACAGGAAAGAAAAAAGCAGAAGAGGTGAAGAGGGAGACACAGTCGCACCTGTCGAACATTTGGCGTGCGCGATGGGCCTCGACGTCTCCGGCGGAATCCTGGCCATCAGATCTGGACGGAGGCTTACCAGGACAACAGGACGGTTGATCGCTCTCGGTAGTGAGTCACGGGAACGAGGCGGCCTCGACGAGATCCGGTCGGCGGTCTTGTTATCTGAACAGAAGTTGTGATCGGCGGCGGATCAGACCCCTGAGGAGATGATCCTGATGGTGGGCAGCTGTTTGGATATCATCCTTCCGGAGAATCACCGGTGGGAGATCGGCCTGTTGATGGCGACGACATAGGCGGCGGCGGAGGCGGCGGCGTAGGACCAGATTGGGATGGACCAAATGGAGTCCGGT